>CABFWB010001539.1:0-26759 GCA_902151455.1 Timema bartmani
TATTCCGTTCAGAAATCTTACGAGTTTATAGAAAGAGAGAGAAAGTCTGTGCGGTGTGCCGTACCATTTATTTTATTGATGAAACTCAAACTATAGGGTTGTTATGTATAAGAGAGCCTGTTGGAATCTTTCGACTTTATTATGGCATAAACAATACTTTGAATAACGCAGAGGTGAACGTCTCCGCGGCAATTTTCAGCTTATTGGGGAGGCCCCCTTAAAAACATACACAATATATTTGAAAGGTGCTTTTCCATTCTTTTCTAAGTTAGTCTTTGAATATATGATTGAATTGATTGAGATGGCTAGATAGGTGCACGTTCCATGTCATGTTGGCTGCTTTCTTGTGGCGGAAATATGCCAATTTGAACCTTACGTCCAATTTTATATATATCTTACAAGTTTCTGTCTTTAAAGTTTCATTGTTAAAAAAGTTGTACACAATACCGGTTATTTATAAACATACAACCAAATTGTAGACGGTTTTTGAAGACGTGATATAAACAAACTTCTACACAGATCTTTTATGTTCTCTTGTAAGAACGTTTTTTTTAAAAACAAGTTCTGCTTGATTTCTATATTTTATTATTTTTGGTAGGATATGACGCAGGTAGTTTTTGAAAGCGTGAATTAAAGTTTCAAAACAAATGTGAGATAAATAGCGTATGTGAACCACACTAGTGGGATCACGGAAAAGTACGTTTGTGTTATTTGACCTGGTTTGCCAGCGTCGGGGAAGTAGGTGTTCGAATCCCAGCCAGGCTTAGTAATGCAGTTTCTATCTAAAGTATTTTCAATCCAAATAATGGTATATTCCCTCCAAATTCTACATTTCTCATCCCTACCACATTAGTGTAAATATACCGGGAAGGTAGTAACACGTGGAACGCGGTACTATTCTATCATTTTTTTTCTTATACCTCATTAGTGTTAATATTCGGACATCCAGAATAAATATTAGGACTCCTCTATTAAACGTAATATTGTCTTTATCCATCCATCAAGTAAACTTTAAACAAAATGTTCCTATACCGCCTACTTTAGTACTAGTAAAGCATTAAGAGACTATTCCTTTTTATTGCTCTGTGACGCACAGCTCATCAATTATCTCGAGCAATGGCAAGGCTGAGGAAGGACATGCCCCAAAGCTTAAGCTTACATCCAAACTATAGATTAGGGTTCGGCCAGGCTGACAAGCGTGCGAGCGAGCGACTGAGCGACTGCGTGGCCAAACTGGCGAGCGCGTGATTAGATAGCTCTCGATAGTTGTTGACGAGGAGGCAAAGGTTCGAATCTTGTCTCAGTGAAGTGAGGGTGGTTTTTAACAAGTGATTTATTGTTGTGGTTTTCTCAGCCTCTCTCCAAGCTAATGGTGATTCTTATTTGCAAAGGCCTACATTGATTATAATATTGAAGTATTTAACATATCAGTTTTACATATATATATATATATATATATAGTTTATAATCTTACCAATTAAATTAGGTCGTTAGTTGCAAGTGTGCTAAGCCTATCGATAATAGTAAGAATGTCAAAATGAGAGGTATTCCTAGCACTCAATGAACCAACATACAATAATATTGCCTAGCGCCTGTAACTAGACTGTACCGGCTCAAGTGCGCTTCTTGAAAAATAGAACCAGTTCTATCTTTCAAGCGCGCTCGCGCTCTCGGTCGCTCACTCTCTCACTCCAGTCTGGCCACCTATCATTACAACAAATTTGTTCTATTTTATTTTTTAGTCGCTCGCGCGTTCGCTCAGTTTGGCCGTACCCTAAGATTAGAGTAAATGCCAAAAAGTCCTATTGATGAAAGATTTTAATTTTGCCTGTTCTATAATGGTTTAATTATATTGTGTTAAATTGTTATGCTTCTATAAAGGTCCTCTTGGGACGAACCTATTACGAACGCCAAATCGTTGAATTTTTCTTGCTTTCGCACCACGTGTATACACTCTCTGCGACACTCCCTCTGAAACAAATACATCGCAAAATACAATAATTGTTTGGTGTTTGTCAAAATAAAATTAATAATTGCTAGAGATCTTCTGAATTGGTTTAGCTAAGGATAAAATAAAATAGTTAAGTGTTGAGATGTTCACAATACTTAGTTTGTTATTTATTTAAAAATTGTAATCTCCAGCTAGCCACCGAGACGTGTTTTTTTTAGCACCTCGTCTTACTACCCATTTGAATTATACGCTTATGTATTAATTACGTTATTGGTTTTAGGGATTAGGAGGGTTTTTATAGGAGATTTATCCGCATTTCCGTGGAGGGATGGTGGAAAACCATTTTGTAAATCCACCCTCAGGGCTCAGTACACCCGAATGAGACTAAAAACTCAATTTTACCGTCATCGGTGGTATATTCTAGTGTGAGAGTAGCACCTTAGACCATGCGACCACCTAAGTGGGTGGTATTATAATATAATTAATCGATTCTTTTGTTAATACACTATGCAGTTTATGAATGTCTATTACTAACATTTCAACACTTCCCTTCAATAACTTTGCTGGAATTGATTCTTTACCTGGAGCTTTATGATTCCATAACTTCTTAATAGCTCGATCCCCCTCGATCTCCTCGTCATCGGCAGTCTACTGTGAGAGAAGCACCTTAGACCATGCAGCCACCGAGGTGGATATCAGACGTGACTGGCTTGAAAGTGTGTTAAGTGTAAATGCAAGCTTTATTCATATAATTTTGATATTATCAGAACCAGCCTCGGTGGCGTAGTTGGCTAGACTAGACTGTACCGGGTCGAGCGCGCGCGCTTTAAAAATAGAACCAGTTCTATCTTTCAAGCGTGGGCGCTCAGTCGCTCGCTCCAGTCTGGCCACCTCTCATTACAACCCATGTGTTCTATTTTATATTTTAGTCGCTCGTTCGCTCACTCTGGCCGCTCCCTAACGTGCTAGTTTCATGTTTCACCAGAATGCCGAGGATGGAGAGATTGAGGTTCGAGTCTCAGTCGGGTGAACTGGGGATAGTTTTTCCTAAATGTTTTTCCACTCTCCCTCCACGCAAATGTGGGCTCACTTCATCTAAATTCAACCTTCCCAATTCCTAATCCAATAGCGTAATTAGTTCTTAAGCGTATAACCCGAACGAGTAGTAAGACGCAGTGCTTAAAAAAAAACTTTCATAATGGCCGAGTTTCACAATTAGTTTGTAGCTGTAATATTTCATACGTTTTGGCATTTTTTTTTAAGATCATCCCGCGACCCTCAGGAACATCCTAGCGACCCAGGGTTTGGAAACCACCGGTCCAAGCTCTAATCAATCGACCAAGATAGAACCAGTGTCCCAATTATACCTATTCTACTCTTCTAACCACTCATTCACAGTTAAGTGTCTAGGATGAAATGAAATCAAAGGTGGACTTAAATCGTATTTCTCTTCCATTTGTCCAAACTAAACCCTCCCTCAACACTAACAAGGTCGAGAGAAATGAGGTTCCAAGTAAATAATAGCAATTCATTGAAAGGTTCCTCCGAACTTTGAAAGCTTTGCTTTCAGCATCTACCAATTTAATCCCCCCCCCCCCNCCCCCTTTCCTTTTTATGAGCGTTCGGTTATTTTCGAAAGCTTTTAAGTACTATATAAGTACCCTCCTGTACATTATTTTTTTATTATTTTGGAAACCTTTCTCAAATAAAAAACTACAGTTAGTAGCCATATTGCATTTAATTTTCAATACTTAGTAAACCACCCGGACTGGTGGTCCCACAGCTTAAGGCGTTAGTATCACAAAAGATTTGATTGTATCGAGTATTAATCGACACAGTGAACATTGCATGCGGAAAGAATGTCAACTTTTTGAATAATGAAGGTTGAAACAAATGATACACGTCATCAGTCGTTATCATGACGTTCTGGTGTGTACACTCCGGTAAGTGTTTTTCTAGCCCTCCTTCCAAGCTAATGTATGTGCACTTCCTCTAAATCAACTCTAACCATTCCCACCCCTTGGACCAGTATTGTCAAACCCGTGGCCATGACCTTTTCCCTTCTGGACCGCAATCTATGTGAGTTTTTAGTGTCTTTTTTTTGGCACCGCATCTTAATATCCGCTTGGGCTGTACACACATTCACTAATTACGTTACTGAGTTAGTGATGAGTAAATCTGAATTTAAAGGAAGTTTACCCGCATTTTCGTGGAGTAAAAGCGGAAAAATATGAAGGAAAAATGACCTTCAGCACACCCGACCGGTTTTCGAGCCCCCCCCTCCCATCGGTAGTCTAGTCCATTGCGAGAGTAATGCCTTGTAGTTTGACCATCCGAACACTAAAGTGGGTCGAGTTTTTTTTAATAAACATTAGTAAAGTCGTACACCTGATATGAGTTATTGACAAGTTTCTGGCACAAAAAACAGGCTCAGTCATCTCATCAACTATATTTTTATTATTATTATTATTATTATTATTATTATTATTATTATTATTTAGTACTGCGTCTTTCTACTCGTTCAGGTTATACGCTTAAGTACTAATTACGCTAATGGATTAGGAATTGGGAAAGTTGAATTTAGAGGAAGTGAACCCGCATTTGCGTGGAGGGAGAGTGGAAAACCATTTAGGAAAAACCACCCCCAGTTCACCCGACCGAGATTCGAACCTTGATCTCCCCGTCCTCGGCAGTTGGGCTCAACACGACTAGCACGTTAGTTATCAACTATATACGAGCACTAGATCTACTTTCACGCATTAGTATCGAAAGAATCTAGAATTAATCATAATATAACAATTTTTGATACTTCTCTTAAAATTTACATCCCAGTAAATAAAAGTTCTGGAATTCAAATAAAACAGCCATTTCCATAGTTGGTTTATTTTTAATTGTGATAGCTATTAGTGCTTTTGCCATTTGACTTTAGCACCGGCAATGCACGTTTTGTTAAAGTGTTTTTACTTTCTCTCAACAAATCGGAGAGAAAGTATTGTGATCATCAACAAATTCGAATTCTAGATTTTGATAAATGTCAACGTTTGATGACCCCCTGAAACCAAAAAAGTTGTTTTCGTGATTCCGTCTATCTCTCTGTATATATATACCTCGGACTGGACCCTAAACTATTTTACAGATTGGGCTTTAACTTGGTATCTGAGGGGTTCGGAATTAGATGTCTAACCTCAAATATAAGGGTAGTTTACAGAAGGACAAAAAGAGAAAAAATAGATTTTCTCGAAGTTCGCCCGAACGATTTAGATTAAATGCTATATATATACACTATATACTATGTATTACTATAAACAAGATAGTAATCCTTATTTTCCCATTTTACATGAGGAGAATTTTTACATTTTTCATCATTTCTCCACAACTATTTGAGATACGTAATAACTTACCAGCGTAAATTTGTAGCACTATTAAAAATAAAAATATTTTATTTGAAGTAGATTTCCATAAAACCATTAATTTCTGAGCTATAAGCAAAATTTATACTCTTTAATTCAGGTTATTTTGCTCTTTGGTGGACAAATATGTTTTTCACTTTTCTCAATTTTACTGTAAAAACGTTCGTAGTTCCTAATGCCATAGAGTAAGTAACAGTATATATTATTCATTTATGATCTTTGGTGTAGTGTTTTTACAACAATGTATGGACCTATTATTTCGTTTCCCAATTCTTAAAAGTTTTCGGTAAATGTCTACTTTAAGATAAAAGCGGAAGAAAGTCAGTGTGGTGCACCGAGCCATTTATTTTAAATTATCTACACTTTTTGTTGTGTTTTTTCATCACGATAAGGCACCAGTGAATACATAAATAAATAATATTTGTTCTACCCCCTTCGGTGGTAGAATGGTCTAAACTAAGGCATCACTCTCGCAATAGACTTTACTGCCGATGATGGGGAGATCAGGGTTTGGATTCTGGTCAAGGGTATTGAGGGTGGTTTTCCTAAATTGTATTTCACTCTTGCGCTCTAAATTCAACTTTCCTCCCCCCTAACACATTAGAGTAATTAGTTGATAGGTGTATAACTCAAACGGGCTCAAAAGAGGCGCAAAAAAAAAGTGAGTTTGGAAGCATGTAAAAGAATTAAAATTTAAATTAATGAATCAAAAATTTGAGGTTAAAATTTTAAGAGATAGAATCGAGACATCTCTAATCAAAACCCAGATCTCCCGGAACCAAAAATTCAGAAAATTACTGACAAAATATATGAAACAATATCTCACTAATTGATCTAGAAAATGAAATGATTGATCTCACCAAAGTTGCAAATTAATCACAGTTTATGTATTGTAGGGTAAGTTTCTAGAAGGAGCCAGATCTTACCTACCTTTCATTCATGATGGGAATAGAGGTGAGTTGGTTAAGGCAGAGAGGCGCTACTCTGGTTGTTTCCAAGCGCTCATCCATGAAACCGCCCCCCACTCCCCCCGACCATCGATTTCAGAAGACTAATTTAGTAGATAAGCTTGCAGTCCCTGGCTGCCAGAGTTTCGAATCAATAAATCAATGTGAATTACACCCTCCCCATCCAAACTTTCCCCTGACTTCGCAGCCTGGTATATGAAGGTTTGGTTCGTGTCACAAAGTGGTTTCATTGTGTGGAAAGAACTTGAGGGCTGGGGGGGAGTGTTTGAGGGAGAGAATAAATACAAACAAGTGGTTCGGCACCAAATGAAGCCCATTCAAAGGTGTCTGTCAGGCAGACTTTGGTGCCAAATGGAGGAAATACAATGAAATATCTTAAGGTGGGTTGTAGCCTGTGAGAAAAGGTCTGTGTTTCTGCAAAATAAATCAAATTTTTTTCCAGTAGAAACATAAAGTTTAAATCTCTACAAATAGTAATCTCATCAGTTTTTGAATATAATTATGTCACGGGCATATTAACATTTGTGAGAAGCTTTCTAAATGAAACGAACAAGTTGTCATTCAATTCCAGGACACCCTTGACAGATACTCAAGAACTGTTGGGTCAAGATGTGAGGAAATTAAACTCAATATTTGATTTAATTTTGCCAAAAACTTTTTTTTTGCTATAAAAACTGCAACTCACAATCACTACAATCTCTTCATTATTAGAGAACACCTTCTGGGTAAAACAGAAAGTTCATAATTAAAAAAAAAAAGTCATACTGCTTGAACGCATTTTAATCTATTTGAACCTTTATACTGTGGGATATTAACTACAACAATATAATTGATGCATTGTATGCAGGATGGTTATGACAAATGAATAATAACTGTACGTAGCTGACTGTACAGGTTTCATAATACACAGAGCAATACACAATTGAATTGAACTGTGAACATTAGGCCTTCTGTAGGAGAGTCCATCGATATTTCCTTTGGTTGATAAATATATAGCCTATAGCTTGTTCCATTTTTTTAAACACCGCATCTTACTAACGTTCAGGTTATACTCTTGAGTACTAACTAAACTAATGGTTTTAGAGATTAGGAAGGCTATATTTAGAGGAAGTGTACCAATATTTGCATGGAGGGAGAGTGTAAAACTATTTTTTTTAAACCTATCTTAGTACATTCAACTGAGATTTGAACCTTGATCTTTCCGTTATCGGCAGTCTAGTGTATTGTAAGAGTAGTGCGTCAGACCACGCGGCCACCGAAGCGGGTTTCAAAAATGTTAAATTTATTTTAAAATCGTAAATTTGTCTCATCATAATAATCTTTTTTCACTAAAAAATTTAAGACTACCGTATTTTTAGAATTATTAAAATAATGTTTAGTGTTTTTTTCTTTAAAACATACCAAGATAAAACGTAAGCACATTTAAATGGGAAATCCTATCTTGACTTGCCGTGACGTCACGTGTGGGAAACCTCCTTAAGGAAGACATGGGTCATTTTTGAACACCAATTTCACCGGAGATTTCCAGTTCCAGACTGGTTATTTTCATCCTTTTACCTTCCTTTAGCCTTATTCACACGTTCGCCGAAAATTGAGAGCAGAATCTGTAAGAGTGAAGCAAAAATTCGCTCGCTAGCAGAAACGTATGTTGACCCATAATGCTTTGCAAGGAAAATATAAAACAGCTGGTTAACAATGTATTTAATTTCATAGTGGATTTTGTAGATTTGTCACGATACACGTTTGCTTATTATTATCTGGGAGCGTTCAAATATTACTACGTAAATACCTTCCGAGGGGAAGGTAGGTATGAGATTTGATTACTTTCGCTGACAAAAGGGATGTGGGGTCAAAACAATGCTTACGCAAGATAGAGAGAGATGGGCAAGAATGGGGCAGTGACCCAACCACCCCAAATGGATATATAGTAATTAAAAGTGTCGAGACGTGGATTCGAGGACATTGGTCATCAGTTTAAAAGTAGTTTAAAGTTTTTTTTATAACAATAATGATTTGATGTAGTCACTAATAATAGGTCTACTTTTTTTATAATTTCAAATATAAATGAATTTTTTTTAGATATAATTATATAGCTGTTTTGGTTCCTGTTTAGTACAATACATTTAAATACATTTCATAAAAGTGTTAAGTGTAAATTATTTCGCACCATTAATTTACACCTCTACTTTAAAACACTCATCATAACAGGCCCAGCTCAGCTCCCGGCTCGCGTGAGGTATGGAAGTAAAAGGGAAAAGAAAACACCTACGATATGACAGAAATGTGTGCAGTGCATTCGTATTTGAAAGATTACTCAAAATCTTCCGTGGTAACAAAGGGGGACAAAGCGACAAAGTTTCTTCTTAATAACTACAATATGTCCCTATTATGAGAGAATGAAGATTTGTGCACAGTGCTTATCAGTGAAGGTCTTCTAAATTTGTAAGATACTTCTTTTTCACTGCAGTATTTGTTCAAATATCATTCAATATTTCAACAATGTTCAGTGTTAGGAACTTCTATTAACTATTTATCTCCACTAATGTTCAATCAGAAATGACACAGGTGTAATAGTGTTCGTGCAAATCTACTATTTCTAGCCGACTGTATCACAGAGTTGGTTGGAATATGATGCACGCTCTTAATAATCACCACCAATTTATAAATTGCATGAAAAATAATGGTTATTCCTCTGAACCAATTACAACAAAGGTTGATTAAATATAACTTAAACAAGAGTTAAAGGGGGGTGTTGACGTTTACTTATTTTTCCTTACAAAGGGTTGTAGGGGGTACAAAATGGCCAAAAATGTACCTACGTTATAATTGAACGTCCCCTCTAATATAGTTAAACAATCAACACAAAACGAGAAATACATACATAACTTACTCTTTTATTTGTCGAGTGATTTCAAATACTTTCCAAATAAAACGCATTTGTATGTTTGTAAAGCGTTTTGTAGACACATGAGCTTATTGAGTTTGTTGGTTTAGGCGCAAACGCACTGTTTGAATCAGCTGCTTTTGAAATTTGATTGGTATTTTTAATATAGAGAAGCGCGAACATTGCTGAGAGTGTTTATTTTAGTGCAAAGGACCTACGCAGTTTGCGCTGATTCTTGTGATTGGTGACTTCTTCTCAATTCTGCTCTTCTTTTTTTTTCGGAGTACGTGTGAATCTACATTAGCTACCTAAAGACCCGCTTTAATGGTCACATGGTTTAAGGCACTATTCCCCCACTAGACTACACTGGCAGTGAAGGGGAGATCGTGGTTCGAATCTGGTCAGGTGTATTGAGGGTGGTTTTCCTAATTGGTTTCCCACTTTCTATACACGTAAATGCGGGTACACTTCTTCTGAATTCAAACTTCTTCATCCCTAACCTATTATTTTAATTATTACATAAGCGAATGAGTAGCAAGTCACTGTGCTTAAAAAAAACACTAGAATTATTTATTATTATTTATTATTTAGCACCGCGTCTTACTACCCATTTGGGTTATACGCTTAAGTACTAATTACGCTAATGGATTAGGAATTGAGAGGGTTGAATTTAGAGGAAGTGAACCAGCATTTGCGTGGAGGGAGAGTGGAAAACCATTTAGGAAAAACCACCCCCAGTATCACCCGACCGAAATTCGAACCTCGATCTCTCCGTCCTCGGCGGTCGAGCTCAACACGACTAGCGCGTTAACCAACTACGCCACTGAGGCGGATAAAAAACACTAGAATAGTCGAGCAGAAACTCATAAACGTTAGAAACCAAGTGGGCGTATGGTTGGCTTATAACGTTCTTGGATGGAGCTATCTGGCTGTAGAGCAACAAACAGGAGGAGGAAAATACAAATATTCCTACTGTAGAGTAATATTATTTTGGTAGGATGAAAGGACTTCCCAGAACGGGCCTACTATCAAATTCAGGTTATACTTCCTTCTTGACTAGTTTGTGACATCCTTCCAACAACCAGCACTTTGGTCTCACTTGCCGCATCAATGTTAGCAAGTAACTCATCGACCCCCTTCCCTCTTCCCCTCACCATGTCAACAAAGGGGAAACTAGGACCAAAAGTAACATTTAACATAATATTATCACTATGAGAAAACTCAAACCAAAACTTTCTTCCAGACTTATTGGAAATCCTGGATTATCTTTTTGTCAACTCCTGCGTTGCCAGGCCATAATCCAACAAATACTATTTTCTTCTTTCTCTCCATCTCGTTCTCGAAATTCTTCTTCTTTTTTTTATTTTATCAATAACAAGACCATCATTAACGAGAACGGTTGAGAAGAGATTCAGCTCGTAAATAAGCATAAGGTGAACTAATGGGCTACCAAGTAGAGGACACATTGTAGACACGACAAAGAAAAAAGGAAGCTAAAAGTTATACTATTGCCTTTCTAAAAAGGACGTGGCAAACAAAATGGAGGACTTACTGAAAGACCACTTTTTGAAGAAGGGAAACTCTTTTGAGGAAAGGGGAACAAAACAAAACTGCGAATGACATAAAATGTTGAACTGCGACATTTGAAGGCTATAGAGATGGCAACATGCCCAACTATTTCAATAAGAAGATTGTATACAATTGACATAAAGAGATATTTGACGGCTATGGAAGGAAAGGCTTTCAACTATAGTGTTTTTTAAACAAATCGTCAAGTAAACAGCCACAAACATTTATGATTATAGTAAGCGCGATTACAATACAATATATACTATGTTTATGCATATTTTGGATAAAGTGCTCGCCTTTGTACCTGATATTCATGAGTTCAAACCCACCCAAAGTCAACGGATTTCTACCGATCGATGAATATCCTTATCACAACTTCCTTTCAGAGAGCAAGTAAAGCCGTCAGTCCCGTGTCGATAGGGGCATTTGAAGGAAGGATTCTTGGCAAGGATATGAGATACTTTTCTGGCGAAATTTGTAAGCTCTTTCTCACCCGCTCGTAAAAATTTCAGCGTGGAGAGCAACGGGAAACCTCCACACATTCAGGGCTTCCCTGTTACATTTGATTCCTCCCAGATGGTGCAGGTGGACAATGGTTTGACAATTTACTAAGTCATGATTTTTAACGCATTAAAGCAAGTCTAAGCTATACTGGTATGTATATTAATAACCGATTCCGTTTGCTTTATTTTTCCTGCCAGTCTTAATATCCGCCCAGGCAGCACCGCATATTTGCATATTTGAGATAGAGATTAGAAGGTAGAATTTAGAGGGGTTGTACTCACATTTGTATGAAGGGAGAGTGGGAATCAATTTGAGGATAAAATGCCTTAATACACCCAGCAGGAATTTTAACTTTAACCTCCCATCCACCCAGAAACTAAACAAGATTAGACTGACAGCTTAAATCACGGGTCTACCAGTGTTTATTCTTGTCCTCAAGAATTATTACACGTTCGGGTTATACGCATATGTACTAACTACGATGATGTGTCAAAGAGGAGGGTACTCAAATTTAAGAGGAAGTGTTATAGAATTTGCATGTAGAAAGGATGTAAAATTATTTAGGACCACTCCCTCCCCCCTCAGTACACCCAACCAGGACTATAGCTCCAATTTTCCCTTTAATCGGTAGTCCAGTCTATTGCGAAAGTGTCTAAGTGTTTATTTAAGTCAAACATAAAGTCTTCTCGTTTCTAGTGTGGTTAGAGATAGGGTAAATTCGAAAACGCGAAAAGAAAAAAAAGGGTCGAAAATAGGGAATTTATCTTTTTTTTTTGCGTTTCATGGCATTTGAAAGTGTTTAAAGCGATTTCTATTTCGCGAATTAACGCGAAAAACGTGATTTTGAGAGTATTTTAGCTAAATTATTCTATTTAGCGAAATAGACGCGAATTCCCTGAAAATGCTGTGCATTTAAATAAAATGCTGAGAATTTCTATAAAACAATGTTTTTCAGCGGAAATAAGTGATTAAAAAATCATTGAGTTTCACTCGTCTGTGTGCTTCAGCTCGGGTTTTACTTGCATCCTGTGCCTTCCACAGCCCATCCGGCTAATCGCCACATTCCGTTAGTCGTTGCTTTTATCATAAATCCTTTGTATAGGCCCTAAAAACATTGACGAAAGACATTTTTACCTATTTTGCTACAAAATGCTAAATTATGCCACAAAACGCTAAATTTCCAATAATTAATGCTAAAAAAAACTGAAAATTAATGCTATTTTACCCTATCTCTAAGCATGGTATCTGTAGAACATCTAAAGTACACAAGAGGGATACACCTCACATCAAAAGCACACAGGTAAAAACAACTGCTTAATGTGGCAACGTGACAAACATGTATTGTAAGCAACCCCTCTATTCTTCACAATAATTACAATAAATTAATAAAACTACAAGGAACAACCCCCTTACGCTCTACAATAATTACAATAAAATAATTAAACTACATTATAAAATCTCCTTACTCTTTACAATAATTACCTGCCTCGGTGGCGTAGTTAGCTAACGCACTAGTCGTGTTGAGCTCGACTGCCGAGGATGGGGAGATCGAGGTTCAAACCTCGTTCGGGTGAACTGAGAGTGGTTTTCCACTCTCCCTCCACGCAAATGCGGGTTCACTTCCTCTATATTCAACCTTCCCAATTCCTAACCCATTAGCGTAAATAGTACTTAAGCGTATAACCCAAACTGGTAGTAAGACGCGGTGCTAAATAAATAATAATAATAAATTTTACAATAATTACAATAAAATAATAAAACTACAGGTTTAGGTTAGATTGGTTAAGATTTATATGCTTCATGACGATAGTGTATGAACTAACAAATGGTGTTGCCAAATGTGGCTCATAGATAACAAACAATGGTGCACTCTTGACGCACCAATCTTGTGCGCTTGTGATATACTCCAAAACAAGTACACAAATTTGGCTTGTGCACCTTTAGTACGTAGCCCATATATATATATATATATATATATATACACACTGGGTCCATATTTTTTTTATCAATAAGAAGCGTACATTTTCTGACAACATTTTCAAGACTGGGCGTTATTGATACTTTCTCAATCGATAGTAGTGATGATAAGTGATATCAAAGACAGTAATGTTTCTCATCCACCAAGATCACAGACAAACATACACCAGACCCACAACCTCCAGGTTGAAATGGCTTCGCTCATTGGGAGAGTTTGATTCCTTCAACACGAGGATCGCTACGTGCAGTCCTAAGTGACAGCATCGTTATCAAGCAGGCATTTTTAAAAACAGTTCACTTTAAAGATGGCTTTACTAGATAAAATACATAAATTGTCCTCTAGTGTCAATAAAGGTTTTCACAAAGTTATGTTCAGTTAACGGCCCCACACCCTTCCCATAAATCAACCCCCAAACAGCCTACTCAGACTGCAAATTATAAAGAAAACATAGAATACTAATGGTGCAGTGGAACTCCCGGAAAGCTTACCCGAGTGTATTGTGTACACCTTGTCTGTGACCAAGGCTTATCAATTATCATAACTCTACAAGGGAGGGGAATAAATGCTACAGGGCCTTAAGCAGTAGAACCCTTGACCCATTCAAAACTTATTTGAAGAAAAAAAAAGAAAAAAAGGATGGAATGGTGTATGCCAATAAAGAGAGGGGGCAATCTAGATGTCCTTTATTTTAAAAGGCATTATAGATATGAACCAAAAGAATCAATTTCTAGAATTTTTTTCTCTAATGTGTGAATACATACATAGAATAAATACATATCACAATTTTGAAAGAATATTTATAACATAAGTGACACTAAAAATTATGAACCCAAAACATTCCAAAACAGAACTAACATTCTTGTGCTTTTTTGTATTGTTCTGATTTATTGCCAAGACACTTTATCTGATCAAGTACGCAGTTGTTAATGGATACTTTAGTAGAATTCTATCAATTTTCTTTCAAAATAAAAAACAAAAACGGGAATTTAAAAAAATCTGTTCTGTATATAAATTTAATTAGATAATTTTTCAGCAGGAAAAAGTTCTTTAACCTACTTATCTCTCAATAAATATATCACATTTCTTATGAATATAAAAATATTAGTATATATTTAAATATCATGAAACCATAAAAGTGTTACAAAATTATTAAAAAAAGTTATTTGAATTTTACTATATTATTTTAAATCATTCACATCCTCATTTTGATTTGAATCATAATTAATATTAATAACATTTCATAAAATTATTTTGTTGATAAATGAACAGAGTTTATTTCAAGTTCAATAAATTATATATAAAAGGAATTGGTTTTATTGGTTCTCTTTCAAGGGTGAAAACCAAACTTGGGCTTTTTTTAAAAACCTAAGTTTGGTTTGTGAAGTTTTGATGACGGACCTACACTAGGAACTGTCGAGTCCAGGATTCTTCAATAATAGAGTGAGAGACATCCTGCCATTTCTTCTTCCCACGAAAGAATTCTAAGACACTCAATATTGTTTGAGTCAGCTCAATTTCATGCTTTTTTCTTTCAGTTAAAGAATAATGGTCATCAAATAAAAAATAGACGTTTTGATACAAAACTCAAGCGGATCGTGTATTTAGGAACTAGTATAGAACATTAAAGAAACCCACTAATTTAAGGTTATTTTAACCTTAATAATATATTTTTTATATTTTTTATATATATATATATATATATTTATTTATTTATTTATTTATAATAAACTTTGTTTAAGTCTTAGAATTTTTTGTGTTGCATCTCAACATTTAAAAATAAGCTAATTTAGTCAAATATGTTTATTGGAACTAACAAAAATTTAGAAAATAATTAAGTATCTAAGATATTTCATGTCAACTTATATTTTTATTATTTAAAACCATCCAAATAAACATGGGCAATTCATTGCAATGAAAAAAACAAACAAAAATTGAACTTATATACCCCAACATTTTGAATCTAATTTCTCCACGTTTTATTACCCCTAACACACCCTTCCAGGATTAAAACCCTTACCTCCCCGTCTCCAGATACCAAAACTATTAACCTAAAATTTAGTCCATGTTCTCTTCGATGCGAGAAACAAAATGTTGATAAGTTGTTATCGCATAACAAGAGACACAAAGGTTGATGTTCAATGCCAACCAGATGTTCTAATGGTTTTCTTTCTTCTCTTCCTGTTGATAAATTGTATTACATATACAAGCGTCACTAAGGTTGGTGTTCAATGCCAACCAGATGTTCTATTGGTTTTATTTCTCCTCTTCCTGTTGATAAATTGTATTCACATCACAAGCGTCACAAAGGCTTATTATTAATGCCCAGAAATACTAAAGGTTTTCTTTCTTCTCTTCCTGTTGATTTATAATTTTCTTACTTACCATTATAACCATGTATAACTTATATGAATAACTTCATAATAAGATGCTCAGTATGATAGTACCATTGCTTGCTATTAACGACTAAAAATATCTAGACTAGGGCTTAGGATTATAAGGTTGAATAGTGTCAGCACCGGCCATTAGCGACTCAATATATCTATCCTCCGGGAATTGGACGGGGGATGTTGGATTCGAAAGAACTACACCAACACTATTGCTTGAGAAAGTTTGGGAGAACGCAAATTGGAACAAATCACCCCCAGTATACCAGGTCAGGATTGAACCACGCCTTCTAAACGTGAGTACACTCCTGTCAGAGATGGTGAAATTGTTGGTGCTCTGGGATTCTGCACCACCCTCTTACAACCCTCAACAGAGTTGGAAGATAAAGTGTTAAAGGGAGGGACAGAAGGAAAACAGAAGTAATGACATTTTTAGAGAACCTTTTATTTGTAAACATTGTAAACATTTAACTTTATTCTTACTTACTTATTCTATGGCATTAGAAAATGAAAAGTTAATTGCCGCACTTTAAGAATACGCCGACTATCCTTATCTTGAGATATGTCTATCCATTTAACCTTATTACACCTTATCCCTCTCTTTAGCATGTTATATCCAGTTTACCTCATTATACCCTAGTCCTGTCTTGAGCTAGTTCTATTCAGAACAACTCATCACAACCTTTCCTCATCTTAGGATAGTTATATCCAGTCCACCTCATTACATCCTATTCCTACTTTGAGATAGTTCTAATCAGTCCACCTCATTACACCCTATCTATTTCAGGTCCATTTTAATGTTGTCTTCCCATCTGAGTCTAGGTCTTCCCAATGATATTTTCCCTTTGGGTTTGCTTTGGGTGAGCACGGCCATGTATTCTTCAATTCGATGTCCTGGATATCCTGCCCATCGTATTCTATAATTCTTGATTATACTAACAACGTCATGTAATGAGTACAGTACATCAATATGTAACCTCTTCTACGCCCCATTATTATCATCCCTCTATGGAATAAATATCTTCCTTAACACCTTGTTTTTAAAAATACTAAATTTATTTTTGTCATGTAAAGTAAGACCACGTTTCACACCCATAGAGATCAACTGGTAAAATTATTGTTTTATATATTCTGAGTTTTACGTTCCTTGAAAGCAGGCGAGATGTCAACAACTTACTAATAGAATGCACTGACCGACTAAATACTTTTCTTAATTTCTACTCTAAAATCGTTTTTGCAAGTTAAAATTGTCCATACATATTTAAAATCATTAAGCTTGTCAAATAATATTATGTTGTTCAAAATAATCTATAAATTATCACCCCCAATCTGTGTTCTCTGCGTGAGCATATACTCTGTCTTTTCAGCGTTCACTTCTACACCTATTTCCTTACTAGCGTCTAATATAATGTCTGCATTTCTTGTAACAGATTCCTTATTAATACCCAACAAAGCTAAATCATCTGCATATCCTAATAGCTCCATTTTAACTAAATGTATGTGTATAATTATTGATAAACCGACATGTTGTACTTCCACTTTTTTTCTAATACAAGCCGAAAAGTAGAAATAAGATCCATTGTTGATCTAGTTTGTCGAGATCCAAAATAATGATCCCCAATTATTTTCTCTGCATTTGGAGTCAATATCATTAGAATTATATTAGATACAATTTTGTAGCATGTTGGTTATAGTGAGATACCCATATATTTATAACGCTCCGTTTCTTTTACGTTTTTTGAAAATGGGTACTTCATATATATAGCCTATATATATATATATATATATACAAGATGTTTGGAAACTCATTGCCCAAACTGCACATATAACTTGTTTGAACTATACTAACGCTATTAAATTGTGTTCAAAATTTCGGCGTAAAATGCCGGGAGCGCAAAGCTGTTTCAGCATGCATTTACGACAAGTTGCATAGGAGTTAGGCTTGTGGCACTGCACATGTAATAATGGCAAGCACTTTCTGTGCTGTAGGACCATTAATGATGACCCTCAGAACGTATATGCATTTCTAGATGGACAGGTGTGCTGTTCACTATTAACTGTGGTATGTTCTGCTACCGTGCTCCAAGATGTCAAGGTTTGTAGTGCCGCACGCCTAACTCCTATGCAACCTGTTGTACTTGAATGCTTGAACAGCTTTGCTTTCCCGGTGCTGTACGCCGAAACTTTAAACACAATTTAAAGGTATTAACATAGTTTTCCGGATGTAAGTGTATAGGTATTTGTATTACTTTTGGTTCAAACTATCTATATTTGCAGTTTGGGCCATGAGTTTCCGAACAGCTGTATATATAGCACAAATTGCAGGCTGCGATGAAGGTTACATGACGGAATGTAAGTAATAAGAACAGCACCATCGTGATTCAAAACCCACGATGAGCATGGTGGTGCCATGTAATTACGAGACAGACTATTAAAAAAAAGTTGGCAGGGTCATCGTATTTGACTCCCACTCAAGAAAAAGATCTGTGCGACAGAATTTTTTAACTATTGGAGGTAGGTAGGTATGTCAATAGCTGGCAAAGTAGTTCGACGCTGCGTATAAACTTATTGTGATCAAAATAATATTGAAGCCTTTTTCAACAAATTAAGTGCGTCAAATGTTGGAAATGGCTAATTCTGTTTTTGCAATGAGATCCGAATACTCTACGAAGAAAGGCTCAGAGCATGAACACAGGTGGGGCTGCTACATTAAATAAATGTATTGTCTACGACTATTTTGATAATTTGAAGATCGGACATTTTTGACAAGCTCATCTATAATAAGGACGAGAAAGGCTGCAGACTTGCTCTCAATATACAACCAATAGTTTTGCCATGAAGGGAGAATAAAGATTACATATTGTAAAACCTGACTATGGTGAAAACCTATCTATTGGCTCGTGTGGTAACGAGGTGGTTCAAGTCATACCACTTATGATCCTTTTAAAGGGGAGATATTAAATCCTGAATAGAAACAAAATATTCCATTGAGCACAGAGGTTGAGATGACTGAAAAAGGGTCAATGACCTCATCAACTTTAATCAATTGGGTTATGTATTTAGCAAAATCCAAACCACATGTTAATTTGCTACTTATCTTTCACGTAGCATCATAGAATATAGACGCAGGTATTGTAGAAGCAGCTGAATCGCATGGTTTACGCTCTTCTCTTTGCCAAGTAACATGACACACGAGTTGTAGCCGATGGATGAATCCGTGTTTGCCCCTTTTGAAGCAGTCTAGGACGATGAAGTTATATTGTATTGGTCAACAATGAAAGCTACCAAAGACCAAAAGTAAACAAAATAATATCTGGGAAAAACTTTTGTAGGGTTTGGCTCGGGGTTACTACCAAATCTAAATTATCTATTGTATCAGCTTCATTTTGAGTTACTGGGATGTATCCATTATACCGTATTGCTATCCCTAAGATGGCCTTTGCTCCTTCCCAACTCAACCATTGAGAGAAGTAGCTTAAGAAATTCCTTTAAAATACCTGTCTGTACCACCATTGATCCCACAGCAGCCAATTAAAGACAAGGCCGTAACTCTGTAAGGAGTTTCAAAACTTAAGGACTCACTTGACTCAAGCTCCACACCAAGTGAAAAAGTTTCACTTCACGATGAATCAAGCAATAATGAAGATATATTAGAGAGACTATTTAAATACATTCTTGACACACCTGAAATAAAGAATAAAAAAACTAAAAACTAAGAAAATCCCTTAGTTACCTAGCTATTGAGGTAATGAAAGCATTGTTTCAAGAACAGGAGGAAAAAAAATATGATCGTAAAAAAGAAGAAAGGTGACATTACTCGTGAAGGTTTGGGTGTAAAAAAAAAATATCAGGAAAGATCAGATCTTCTTGAACCTGGACCGAGTGGTTTAAATCAAGTTGTTCGAAAAGAAAAGGATACCGGGTTCTGTTACTTATGCAGAAAGAACTTAATGCTGA
This sequence comes from Timema bartmani, assembly GCA_902151455.1. Taxonomy (NCBI): domain Eukaryota; kingdom Metazoa; phylum Arthropoda; class Insecta; order Phasmatodea; family Timematidae; genus Timema; species Timema bartmani. The sequence goes on from CABFWB010001539.1 coordinate 19,606, forward strand.
CATGGGACAGTGTGTACACTGTACAGTGTTTTAATGTCCATGGAGAAGGTGTCGGACCTACTTTTAAGGACACAGCATCAAATGTTCTATGTCCTGAATGAAAGATTCAGACTTCCAAATGTGTAGAATATATCCCACTTTGATTTTTATTTCAGAAGTTAATATTTCTAATTTCAATTGATTTTTTAACATTGAGTTAGATGTTTTATTCTAAGTTCAATACAATTTCTAGATTTAGTTTAATACAATTTCTCTTGTGCGTATAGCCCAAATGGGTAGTATAATGCAGTGATAAAAAAATAAAATCTCTGAATTTAATTGTATTCAATTTAATGTTTCTAATATAATTTTAATAACTTAAATTAATTTAGTTTATTTCTTACTTAAGTTCCTGCTCAAGAATTATGGTTTTGTTCTTTGGCATTCATTATTTTCTAGTTTCTAAGTGTGTAAGATACACGATTTTTCTGATGTGTATTCAACATTAGTTTTTACTCAACTGTTTAAAATGTCACGCTATGTCATTTAATGTATCAATTATTATATTAGTAAAATAAATTCATCATAGAAAAATTATTGCATTGCTCTTTTTGAAAATCCCAAAATGGGCTTTATTTGGAACGTATGTTACAAAGATAGTCCACTTGACGTGTTTTTTTTAAAATTTTAAAATTTGTGACTTAAAATTATGAGAACAAACAAAATATTATCTTATAATAATAACTACCCAAATTCAAGGGGGGGCCTTATTTGGTTACCTTGACTAAAATAGTAATTTTAGATATAAAAAAAGTTCACCAATTTATAAGATTGTAAAGGATTTTGTTGTAAAAAATTATATTTTGGAGTTTATTAGAGTAAACATAAAATAATCACATTAAATGAAAAGTGGAGCACTGCTTTAATGACAAAAATAAATAAATATATGTTTTGGTAGTTGAGAACGTTGCGGCATAAGATATCTAAAAAAAAAAAAAAAAAAATTCTTACCCAAAAACAAAAGTTTTGCGAAAAAAAAGCAATAAAGTGTTGTTTTTTTCTGTTACAGGAAGTCAAATAATCTTATTATTTTCCATGGATATTTTAGAAATTATATAAAACGTGTGTGTGTTTAAACTCATGAAAACTTGCATATTAATCTTAAACCGATAAAGCTTGTTCCTAATTAATGAATCTGGCATCGATATGTTATTCATCAAAACTAGATTCGAGATATTTTCAATAAAACAAACGCATGTATCCAGTCAGATTTTATTAAAAGTCTTACTTCAAACGGGCGCTAACCAACATATACATATTTTACTTATTAAAATAATGAATGGGTGGCTATTTACTCTTGAAGATTATTTTGATACGTGCTACTTATATGTTAAAAAGATGTCAATGTGAATAAATATTAAATAGAGTTTCATAAATATCCCTTGAACTATATTGAAAAAACAAACTATTAAAAACACTGCAAATATAAGTGAAAGATAATCTAATCTAATATAATCTTGGCTCGATACGGCTACAAACAGTAATATTCTATAAGAACAAATATCCCTTTTATCTGTGTAAGTCTGTGAAATACTTATATATATATATATATATATATATATATATATATATATGTATGTATATATGTAGTAAGTCTGTGAAATACTTATATATATATATATATATATATATGTATGTATATATGTATATATATATGTATATATGTATATATATGTATATATATATACGATCTCAAAGTAACTTATCAAAAATAGAAAAAGAAAGTACATGCAGAAGGGAAAGAAACAGGATAATGATAGTACACAGAAGTGAAAGATACTGGAGTTTAGGAAAAAGGAAAAGAAAGGTCAACAAGAAAATATGAAACAGCTCTCTTTCTTTACACAGTGACCCACATTTTTTGATCTCCCATAAAATAAACAAGATTCGTCTTTCAGATCACGCCCTACGTCTTCTATACGAGAGAAAGTATAATTATTTGGCTCCAAAAAAGTATATCCTCTAATTTCTTCCATCCCACAGGCGAGGAATAGAATCAAAATGCGAGACCAGAGCTTCGGATGAATCTTATTTTACCAAAGAAACGTGGGTCGGTCTCCAGTATCTAAGGGATTTCTCTCTTTGCTTGGGGACTCACTTTAGACCGTAATTAAACTCCTAATTTTTCTATTAAGTAACAACATTTTTCTTTGACATTTTGGAAATAGTCACTCTAAAATCACTGATGAGAGAAGGCAGTTGCCATTTAAATGGAACATGATACATCTATCCATCTATCCATCCATCCATCCATCCACCCATCTCTCTATATATAGAGTGTTCCCGGATTAAACCGCAAAACTTTGGAAAGTGGTAGAGGGATCGATAAACTAACTCAAAGTGTCCTTTAGAGATTACCTCGTTTTCACTTCCATTTCGAGTAAATAGAAAAGAAAAAAAAAGCTAAACAAAATAAAATACACGTATTAAATAAAATATTTAAATATTTTTTTTCAAAATAATGGCCTGTTAATTATCATAAAAACAAAGATATTTGACTTTAAATAACTCATAAAAAAGTCAACAAATAGTTATGGCTAAAATGTTAATCTAAAGGTAATTTATTGGTACACAACTTCCGAAGCAACTTTCTAACTTAATATATTTAAATTTATTTCATGTTTTTAGCCAAATAACAAAGGGTTTTTTCAATGAGTTTCACATATCTTATTGGATGTTTTATACTTGATTCCTCCTAAACTAAGCAAAAATTGGAGGTGATGTTGGGTCATCTTAGTTCTAATTTATTGCTGTACATTTTTAGTACTAATTTTTTCTACAAACAAAATATTTGAAGTGTTATTTCACTTTATATTCGGAAAAAGGTGGTTTTATTTAGTTTTCCCTATTTTATCGAAAGCGAATCAAAAAGGAGTTAATCTTCAAAGAGAATATTGAGTTAGTTATTCAATCCGCTACCACTTTCCAAAGTTTGGCTGTCTTATCCAGTAACACCCTGTATATAAAGTGATAGGATGCAATACATGAAAGTACCTACAAATAGTTAGAACCACAAGTTAAGGCCAAAGTCAGAATGATTGAGAAATACCAGTCGTTTGTTATGAAGATGTGCATTCTTGAGATATTTTATATTTTTTAACCTTTTTTTAGCAAATTACTCGATTGAATTCTTTTTATTAAATTCATATGAATATAGAATACTATATTACTTTATCCAACAAATCAAAGACAACATCATGTCGAGGCATAAGTCTTATTTCAGGGACTCCCCCTATAATCGGGGATGAATGATCAACTTTGTTTATGACTTCTAGTTTCCCCGAGGTAATAAACCAACTTCCCGAAGTACATACAAGCTAAGCGCACTGCCTACTTGATAGGAAATACTCCCACAGAGCTAAATCTACTACTAGGAGACAGGCAATTGTGAAGAATTTTTTTTTAAAATTATTGTTAGTACGCGTCGTACTACCCTTTCGGGTTGTACGCCTATGCACTATTTACTCTACTGGTCTACTGTGTTGGGGATTTGGAAGGTTGAATTATAGGAAGTGTACCCGCATTTCCATAGAGGGATGGTGGAAAACCGTTTAGGGGAAACCATCAACAGTACACCCGACTTGGATCGAGCCCCGTTCTCCCCGTCATCGGGGATCTAGTCTATAATGAGACTGACTCCTCAGACCATGCAGCCATTGAAGTGGGTTAGTAAAAACTATTAAGACAACCTTAGTTACTTAAAAATGATCTCTTTTGAACCTATTAAAAATAATTGTATTCGCTTAAGTAAAGCTAGATCTATGTTTTTTTTTCCAATTCACCCACAACTTAGAGGTGCGATATTTGCGGCATCTTTTTAGAAAATACAAACATTATTGATAACATTTGACTATATTAAGTGTTATTTTATAGATATTAATAAATATTAAAAGTGACTGCTGAAGATAACATGACTACTAAAAGTAGATCTAGTAGCTTTGTGTAGCTTTCGGAAATCCCCATTAGTAAGAAAATCATTGTATAGGTTCAAGAGTGTCCTAATTTAGCTTAAGTTAGCTCAAATATTGATTTTTCAACACTTGTAGAACCTAAACCAGATTAACTACAACAAAATTAAAAGTTTATATTAAACAATATTTGAAAACCAATTTCACTTAACAATACAAACTCCTCAAAAGATCGGCTTGCCAGAATATAAAATGGTGGACAGAAAAATGTGTTATAGTAAAAAAAAAAGTTTTTCATTCTTTACTTAACACTATCAAAATGCCTTACTAAGAACAACCTAAATACTAATACTACAGACATATTGGTTTCTAAGATTTTTAAAAATTAAGTTTCCCAGTAAGCCTAATTAACTGGTCACGCTATAAAATATTTTGCACTAAAATATTGAATTTGCGGGTACACCATCTTGATCTTTGGTTCTATTAGATAACTATTCTATTATATTGTTTCTGTTCTATTTATTATCATTAAAAATATTTCCAAAATCACCGAATAGTTTATTTTAACATAATTTCCCATCCCAATTTGATCGCATTTTTTTATTTGTTGACACATAGAAGGTTATGTTTTTATAGGAAGGAATGGCTTTTAATAAAAAATGTACTAACTACTGAGCACCAAAACACTTTTGGTGCTATTTAATTATATTCTATTGTGACGTTCATTGATGGACCTTCACTCGAGTTTTCAAATGGAGTTGTCCTAGAATAATAATAATAATAATAATAATAATAATAATATTTAGCACCGCGTCTTACTACCCGTTCGCGTTATACGCTTATGTACTAATTACGCTAATGGTTTAGGAATTGGGAGTGTTGTAACTAGAGGAAGTGAATCCGCATTTGCGTGGAGATAGAGTGGAAAACCATTTAGGAAAAACCACTCCTAGTTCACCCGACCGAGATTCGAACCTCGATCTCCCCGTCCTCGGCGGTCGAGCTCAACACGACTGGCATGTTAGCCAACTACGCCACCGAGGCGGGTGAGTTGTCCTAGACATGTTTACAGAATACTGCCGAAAATTTTCCGGGTGCAACACTTTTTACTTTCTAACAATAAAGTAAATACAAAAACTCTTAATATTATTGCTATTCAAGTCTCCGTATTATCTTTGTGTCTATTTATAGTAAAAATAAATTTATTTAAAGTTACATAACAAAGAAAACTTGTATCTTAGTATTTAAATAAGCGTACTACCTCCTTAAAAAGACAAAACGAAATTGGGACAACTACCAAAGAGAGGTGTTAGAAAAGTTTTTATAATTTTTCAATTGTAGAGTGACTGTTGAAAACTATACTAATACTATGGATTAGTACTACAAAACTAATCCATCATTGCAGTCTAGAGCAGGTAAGCAAATATTAACAATTTATAACGAAATATTGGCAGAGTAACTTTGATACATGACTGAAAAGTTATCAAAATATGGAATAAAAACACATTTGCTTTGTTTGTATTTCAAATGTATTCAGCCGTTTACCAGAAAATAATGGCCAAACATTAGAGACTGTCAACAAGGTCGTGTTTTATGATATACAACACACCACATTTTAATTAAAACTATTTTAACTGAACACGAGCTTGGGTTGTATTAGTAATTGAATTATATTTGTATTTGTTTTAAGTCCCAATATTATAGACAATGGTTAAATAGATTTTTTTTAAAATTATATATTATAATATTTGTTTTTTCTAATAACCTGACATATAATCTGCCAGAGTAGTCAGCTTAGTTGTTAAAGATGAATAATTATTGAGTTAAAAATGAAACCAAAGGTACCAATGTTTGATATTATTTGTTTAATAACAAAACGAGCGTATAACCCGAACGGTTAGTAGGACGCGGTGCTAAAAAAAATAAATAAAAAAAACAAAACAAAACCGATAAGATGGTGTAGTAAGAAGACAACAAAAAGCTTTAGGGTCATTCATAAACCACGTAACGCTGTTGAGAGGACGGAGGGGTGAGCTCTAGTGTCTATAGGGTGTCACATAGGGGGGAGGGGGGATACATCAGTATTACGTAACACAGCTTTTAACTTATATTCTAATTTCAAAATAATTAAATTTAGGATTTAAAATTGACTCTGAATAGTTATTCGTGGAAAGGAATGGAAAACGATTTAGAGTAAACTATAATCAATAAATTCGGCCAGGATTCCAACCCAACCCAACCACCTCATCACTGTCTAACCTTTCTAGACGATCTGAAATTTAGTCCGTGTGCCCAATATAAAATGGTGGTAGGAGTGCGGGGGGAGAATTTTTTAACTATAAATTTTTTTTTTGGCAACTATCCCTATGTGCATTCCATTTACGACGAAAGCTTGTAGTTTCACCTTGACGATCTCGCAATGTAATTATTATTTAAGCCACCCCATAGTGGAAACAAGTAAGGTAAGCTTGTTACTTTTCAGGGTAAACGAAGTGTACGTAATATTTAAAAGTAATAGTGGAATAATTGCTTACAATGGCTTGTAAGACTGTCATTGTGTACAAAACATTATCAAGGAATGTATTAATAGTGGAATACTTTCTTAAAACGAGTTTTAAAAATAATTATTTGTATACAAACTTTTTAACTAAAACGGAAATATTGGAAAACGTAGCCCTCAATGTTTTATTCATTTTTTACCAAAATGATCTCAATACTCAGAAACTATTCGTGATTTCCTAGACAAAAGAATAACTATAAAATTTTGATCACCCAATATCTCTTTGAAAAAAAAAATCATCTTTAGCGAAGTGACAAATAATCGATTGATTATGTTACTCCTTGAACTCTCTTAAGAATAGTTCTGTAAGTTTATTGTTTTTGAAAGGACGGAATTGTGAAGAAGACAAATTTGGAGTTTTATACAAGCAACACAAATGCTACAGCTCTAAATACCAGACAAACCTTACCCCCACCCCTCAACTCCTTCATTCTTTGCCATTCCATTCTGAAGCCACCGCAAAACGGGTTGGAGGAAGGGGAGGGGGTAAACTTTAAAAGTCTCCCCGAAACCAAGGGGTGCAATCCTATGGACCCGCTTTCCCTTCTCTCTCTGAAACCTAACGTAAACGCAAGCGGCACGGAGCAGTTGGAATTTAATAAGGCTTTTGGGCTCTTACAGGCAAACAGCCCACTCCCCCACCCCCC
>CABFWB010001539.1:26863-50350 GCA_902151455.1 Timema bartmani
CCCCCTTTTCTGTTCCGAACAAACCTCTTCCTCCCCCTTCACTCCTCACCAATCCTTTTCCCTTGTCGTATAATTTATCTGTCGGAATGTTACAATGGTTTGCTACTTTCATTTCTCTTATTTCTGTATTTCAACATGAGCAAATGGAACGTCAATATAATAAAAATGGGACCCTTATCTGTGAAATCTATCTTGACTTGTTCTTCCATCCTCTATTTCTCCAGAAAGAGAAACTAAAAGTGCAAATTATTGCTTTCTTTTGACAATCTTGCGATATGTTTGGACCTCCAAAACGGTATTCCTAAAATTGTGAAAATAAATGCCTTTTTATATCGAAATGTAATCAACATTTTTAAAGAAAGTATTCAAGCCATTAAAATTAACAAGAAATAAATTTAATTATAGAAATCCCTGGAAAGAACGCATTCGCTCGAACTAGTTCTTTTTCTGACAAACTTTGAGTGAGCTCGTTCAAATAAAAATTAATGGTCCGGGGCAGCGGACAGACTTTCTCTCGCTTTTATCTTAAAATAGATCTTTACTAAAAACTCATAAGATTTGTGAAACGAAATAATAGGTCTATACATTGTTGTAGAAAGATCATAAATGAAATAATATATACTGTTAGGTTGCGGTGATAAGGAAACTTACGGTCCTGTAATGTACCCTAAAATTCATTTTCATAGAATTTTTTTTATATAATCTTAAACAACGCCTGGATACGAATTTTAATCAAAGTCGTTTGAGCCGATTTTGATGAAATCGATTTTTTCTCTTTTCGCCCTTCTCTAAACTACTCTTAATTTTAGCGTTAAACAGACACACAGATACACGGCATTTCAAAAACAACTTTTTAGGGTTCGGGAGGTCATGAGACGTTGACATCCATCAACATCTCAGGTTTGATATTTTTTACGGTCGCGATACTTTACTTTCAGTGTTCGAAAAGTTTTAAATATAAACAATATATATATATATATATATTTGCGTTTAGCTTGAAAATGATTGGTTTTATAAAATATGCTTCAAATAAAATATTTGTGTTATAAATAGACCTACATATTTGCTATATATTTGTATTATAAATAGACCTACATCTTTGCTATGTTAAGTAGTTTCATATCTCAAATAGTTTCGGAGATGTGATATAAAATGAGAATTTATGCATCAGACCAGAGCCCTTAAAGTCCGTTTGTCAAAAAAAATTAACAAAAAATGAGAGAAGCCATTTTGTTTATAATATTGAACAACGCTTATAAATTAAATTTAATCAAAATCGTTATAGCCGATTTTTAGAAAATCGATTTTTTCTCTCTTTACCCTTTGGTAAACTACCCTTAATTTTAGGATTAGACAACCAATTCTAAATCCCCTCGGGACAACCCTATGAAAACCCAAGATACCAAGTTTTAGCCCAATCGGTAAAATAATTTAGGCTCTAGTCTGAGGTACAGACAAACAGTCAGACAGACGGAAATTCAAAACCCCTTTTTCGGATTCGGGGGGTCATGAAACGTGGAAATGCATCAAAATCTCGAGTTTTATTTTTTTTACGATCACAATACTTTTTATACCTGTAAGATAGCAAAAAAGTAAAAATTGAGAAAAGAGAAATATCTTTGTACACCAAAGAATCAAATTATTTTCAAAGACCTGAACTAAAAAGTATATAATGCGTTAATATTTCAGAAAGTATTGGTTTTATAAAAATATATTTCAAATAAGAGATTGTTATCCTTATTAGTATTACAACTCTACAATGAAAAATTATTTCGTATCTCAAATAGTTTTGGAGAAATTAGGAAAACTGGAAAACTTCCCTCATGTAAACTAACTTCAAAGTAATTTTCATAAGAAAATGAGAGTTGCCATCTTGTTTATAATAATTAACAATGACTAGATATAATACTATTATTAGCACCGCGTCTCTTAACCCATTTGGGTTTGGTACTAATAATTAAGATAGAGTAATTAGAAATGATGAAGGTCGCATTTTAGAGGAACTGTACAAGTATTTTCGTGTTGCGAGAGTGGAAAAGATTTATAAAAAGCCCACTTAGTACTTCCGACCAGGATTAGAATCCCGATCACCTCGTCATCGGCAGTTCAGTCTATTGTGAGAGTGACACCGGCTTAGACAAAAATAAATTTGTAGCTAAGTTATTTTTGCGAACGACTTTCTGTCGTTCAGATCAACTTTTACAATCCATTAGATCTATTTCAGGGGAAGCTCCGATAAGAAATCCATTAGATATAATTTTTTAAAGTCAAACAACTCTGTTTTGCACTAAGATTATTTCTGAAATATCCCTCACATTTTATATAATTTCATTTTTTTGTGTAATACTTTGATAGTTTTTTTTATCTATCAATTTTTTTTATAGCTGGCACTGTAAAATAAATTCAAATATTTCTTTCAATTCTTTATAATCATTGAGAACCACGTTCAGGATATTTAGCGGTAGACCCATTGAGAGGACACAGACTAATAATGGGAGGATATAATTGGAATGGTCCTAAAAAGAGGGTGTAATGAGTTGGACTGGATAGAAGTAGCTCAAGATAGAGATAGGCTGCTATGAGTTGGATTGGATAGAACTAGCTTAAGATAAGGATAGAATGTAATGAGGTGGACTGGATAGAACTAGCTCAAGATAGGGATAAGGTGTAATGAGGTGGACTAGATATAACTAGCTCCAAATAAATATAGGGTGTAATAAGGTGGACTGGATAGAACTAGCTCAAGATGGGATAGGGTGCTATGAGGGGGACTGGATAGAGCTACCTCCAAGATAGAGATAGGCTGTAATGAGGTGGACTGGATAGAACTAGCTCAAGATAGGTATAGGGTATAATGGGGTGCACTGGAAAGGACTAGCTCAATATAGAGATAGGGTGTATTGAGGTGGACTGTATAGAGTTAGCTCAAGATAGGAATAAGTTGTAATGAGGTGGACTGGTTAGAACTAGCTCAAGATAGGGATAGGTGGCTTACTGTGTGACATGTGTATAACACCACATTTTTTATGAGAATAAAGAATAACTTTGTGCAAGAACCGGACATGTGTATAACACTACATTTTTTATGAGAATAAAGAATAACTTTGTGCAAGAACCGGACATATGTATAACATTAAATTTTTGAGGAGAATAAAGAATAACTTTGTGCTAGAACCGGACATATGTATAACATTACATTTTTGAGTAGAATAAAAATACTTTAAAATTGAATACTAACACAAAACAAAAACAAGCTTACAATGCAATAATTGAATTCTACAGTATTAAAAAAGTTAAAAAATAGTATTAGCCTAATTTCAATGTTTAATCTAGTTATATACTGCATAGACCATCACTTTAAGCTAGATATTCTCAAAATGTTTTTGTCTGTTGTTATATATCCAGTGTCGTTCAAGATAATTTAAATGCTACAGAATAGACTTAACGAATATCAGTTTGATGTTAGTTTTTTCCTAACTAGTCTTTTACTAAAATATTAAAATTATTGTTTTATGAATTTTTTAAAATTTGTTAGAGATAATTACAGTTTACTGTCTAAACCATAGATTTTACGAACAATGTCTTACAAATTAAATCTAGAACTGTACATACGATACTCCAGTGTCATCTCTAGAACCTAATGGATTTGTATGATGTTAACAAAGCTCATATTAAGTTTGTAGCTAACATGCATTCTGAAATTGATTCTTAAAACCCACAAAGCTAATATATTTTTAATTTGTATGGCTCAGAGTTAAAACTAATAGTGAAAGTATAAAACACTTGCTTTATCAATACATGTTTTTATATTAAGATTTACAAATGACTAATTTATGATCAAATAAAGCATGCACTTCTATTAATAAAAACTAAGGAACTTCTTTCAATTCCTATGCATGCACAAAAATGATAAATGTTATTACAAACAAATTTGCTTTATATTATGTATTATATAAAATATTAGAAAATTAAATAATATTTAAGTATAATATCTTAATAATAAAAAAAAATTATGGTTTTTTGTTATTTGAAAATTTATAACAACTCTTTAGGCCTATATTTTTTCACAAACCATTCAAGTATTCTGAATTGATTAAAACATCTAGTTAAAAATAATTAAGATTTCATTTGATTTTCATTTATAAAACTAATACCAACAATCCAGGGGTACTTTTAATAGACTAACACTGGTAAAAAAATTATTAAAAAATATAAAACATATTACAATATCAAGGTAGGATGATAAGTGAGAATGATGATGGTGGAAAGCAGAGGAGACCTACAATTTACTGTGGGCTTCAAACCACGGTGGAGACCTGGCATTCCACACATTCACAAAGCGTGAAAGCACACACTTTGACAGAGGTGAAGGAATGTTTTGGAAATCAGACAAATCTGTGCCGGGATCGAGATATGAATTCAGGACCCCTAACACAGTCTAACACCTTACCCCTAGACTGCCAGGTCCCCATCAAAAAATGATTAATATACATATTGCAAAATTTTAGTTTTAAGCAACAAATTCGAATTTACAATTACTAATATTTGTAAAACGATTAAAAACCTTGATCACTTCTACCGGAACATCATAATGTAGATATAGTAATGAAAGGCCGTAAAGCCCTTCCCTCCCCCCTTGATTCACCCCAATTTAAATTGAACTTGCTGACAAAATTCATTGGCTACTAAGAGGGTCTCAAAAATAGTTCGGTAATATAGTCCATATAACGGTCTTAGGAGCAAAGGTGTAAGCACAAATTGGTTTTTATATATTTCCGAAACCCATTAGGAATTTTTCAAGATTATTTTCAACTAGCTTCCTTGATTTGGTTCTATCTTTATTTAGAGGGGTCCTTAAAATTTTAGGAAATAAAAAATCATTTCAAATAAGTGCATATCAAATCTAAATTTTTTAATATGAGTTTATATTTTTTCTGTAGTAGGCTACTATTAAATGTTGTTATAATCCTTTTCAAATTTTAGAGGTATCTCACAGATGGATACCAAAATATAATTTGAGATTTTATTTTGAAGATATTAAATTTAATTAATTTTTGAATTTTACTTAAAATATATAAATTTGCAGCCAAATAATAAAACAAGCTTATAAACTCACCACTCAAAGAGTTTTAATAGTTAATAATAAGATATATACATTCTAACATTGCTATGGATAGTACTTTTGCTACATCATCATCATTTTCATCATCATCATCATCATCATCATCATGAACAACTTCCAGCCACTGGCTGGGTCTATTTGGAACATACGCCTCTCCACCACCTCCTTTCCTCCCAACACCGCTCTCCCTCCACCTTGGCCCAATCCTCTCCTCCACACTCCTTACTCCTTTCAGCCATCTGTCCCTTGATCTTCCTCTCAGCCTCCTACCCCCCACCTCCATATCCTCCTGGGCATCCTTTCCTTCTCCATTCTTCTCACATGGCCATACCACCTTAGTCGTGACTTCTCTATCTTGTCCTAGACTCTTCCTTTACTATTCTTCTTACTTTCTCATTTCTCATCCTGTTAAATTTTGTCACCCCGATCCTGCTTCTTAGAAATCTCAGTTCACTCAACTGCTACAACTTTCCAAAATTATATTAAAAGCTTATGTATCAATTTATTACTTATGGAATAGAACTATATAATATATAAATGACATGTTGAGAACCAAACAGATTTTTTTAAAAGTTAAAATATATTTTACTTAATAATATTTGTGATTAGATTATCAGAATAAATGTAAACATAATAGTGACATAATAAAATGATCAAGGAACCAAATTGTCTAATATATTACCACATATTTATATAATTAGTGAGGCAACTAGTGGATTCCAGATTGAGTAGAGCCTACTTGTTGCAAAATGTGAAGTTCATTTAAACAAACCCAAGTGTTTCCCCATACCTACAATATTTTGTCCAGTTGCTAAAGATCTATTTTTTATTTTTCTTAGCTCAACTAAGCTATCTCAAACATAATCGACAATAATCTTCCATATCAAACTATAACATTGACTAAGACAATAGAACTGAATAATTGATTGATTAAACTAAGAAAATATTAGTTTTGTGTTTTGAGAATATTGAGAAAATACAAACATTTTAATGTAACTTCATTATGAGCAAGAGTAATTAATTGAATGTTTCCAAAATATCTATATTTTAAGAAGGCACATATTTAAGATTTCAAAAATCAATTTAATAACTGTCTTTGTCGGTAAAATATTGGTATTAGACTGATATATTACTTTTAATAAATTATTCTCTTTTTTAGAAACATAATCTTTATTCTGTTGATGTATTATACAATGTAATGTTTACATAGCTTACTATATGACCATACTTATTTATTAGATGCTCATTCTTATATTCTATATGTCCATATTTTTTATTAAAATAATTGTTTCACCATTATATGTTGTGATTATTTAATGAAACAAAAGAAGAAATAATAATTGGGCTTTGAATAACCAACATATAGTCCATCCACGGGAGTGGTTTTGTGCCTAGCCTAGTTTTAAGGAAGAAACCAAGTATAAGAAATATTATTCAAGCCCCTTGCCTTGTTTAATTCCCCTACTTATAGGATTATATAAGAAATGTTGTCTGACTTAGAGCTTTAAATAGCGTCTTCTAGAACATTTAAATTGTATTCCACTTTGGTCCCGGTTAATATTATTCATTGTAGACACAGGACCATAGAGACTGGTGCAGTTCCTTTTGTAAGAAACTATCCTAGATTATACACTTTCTTTATGAGGCTTGTCAAGTTTATTTCGCCTATTCCATTAAGGTTAGAGGAATGATTCTTTTCCTTACTGAAGTAGAAATTGTCTCCTGTCTTGCTGTAACCATGCTTTGGTGTTTCTTTCTTCTCACCCAAAAAGCCAAGGTTTTTCAAAATTTCACGGATGCGGGTTGTAAAAGAAACTGCGAATAGTTCGTTTGGATCATTTTGGTCATGAATGTGGAGTGTGCGAGTAACTGGAGATGATAATTTGTTTGGATCATTTTGGTCATGCATGTGGAGTGTACGAGTAACTGGAGATGGTTCGTTTGGATCATTTTGGTCATGCATCTGGAGTGTACGGATAACTGGAGATGATTCGTTTGGATCATTTTGGTCATCCATGTGGAGTTTACGAGTAACTGGAGATGATTCGTTTGGATCATTTTGGTCATGCATGTGGAGTGTACGAGTAACTGGAGATGATTCGTTTGGATCAATTTGGTCATGCATGTGGAGTGTACGAGTAACTGGAGATGATTCGTTTGGATCAATTTGGTCATGCATGTGGAGTGTGTGAGGAACTGGAGATGATTCGTTTGAATTATCCTTGTCAAGCATGTGGAGTGCGGGAAAATTATTCTGGTGAAGTATACGATTTTTCTCATCATCCTTTGTTTCTGGAATCAGAGTGGTAGGGATGGCATCAAAATTGTCGTCATCTTCTTTCAAAGTGGAAAGCATCTCATCCCCATGGTTACCGTCTGGGATTTTGGAGGTCCCAGAATTGACCGAAAATGCGTTAGTACTGGATGTTCCGATTTTTGAGCCATCTGTCAACACATTATGATGTGGGTGGAAGTATTTAACTCTTATTGTAGTCTTGAATGCTATCAGGATACAAAGGAGTAATATCTGAAAAACAAATAGTATCAGGTAATAGAAAAATATATATCAATTAATACTAAACACTATTATTTAACATACAAAGAATATATAAATTAAGACATTTAAAACAATATTATTTTCTTATTTAATATCACGTCTACTTGGAATATAGCTTGAACATTCTGGTACACTCCGTTTACCGTGAAAAGTAGCATTCTTATCTTAACGGATTACACTATGGCCCTGTCTTATAAGCTGCATCATATTAGAACCATTAAATATAAGCTTGCTACCTTTCAAGGTTAAATAAGAGTACATGAATTAAAAAAATCTATAGCTCAGCAAACACACAATATAGACATAGGATGAAATAATGATGTCTGGGGCAGGAACAAAACGGTAAAATATACCAGATAGCCTTGATAAAGTACAGGATGAGCTAAACCAAATAGGACAAATAGCTTGGTGCCAATTTACCCCCTTTTCCCCCCGCAGTTGAGAGTGATATCCTCAATGGCAAGAGGGTCACTCACTATACATATTCTCTGCTTAAAGGAGTTTGATAGAGTTAAGTTTTTTTAAACACCTCAAGTTGACCTCGGTGATCTTGGGGTAAAGGGCTAGTCTTTAGACCCCATGATCGTGGGTGGAATTTTCCTTGATCTATAAAAATCCGTAGCACAGCTTGCTTCAGAGGGGAAGTAAAGCCGTCAGTCCCATGTCGATTGTGGCTTGTAAAAGAACCCTGGAATGTACTTTACGTGAAAATACCTTTCCGGCTAAATTGGTAAGCTCTTTCTCAGTCGCTTGCGGAAGGAAATGGGAAACTACTGAAAATTCTTGACTTCCCTAGTGCATGTGCTTTCTACCAGATGGTGCAGACAGCACCAACCTGCTGAAGGGCTGAATGCATGTCCAAGCCCGGAAGGATGGGATGCACCTCAAACTAGCCCTCAAGTTAAACACTCATCATCATCATCATCATCATCATCATCATCATTATCATCATATCACCGCGTCTTACTTTTCATTCGGGTCATACGCCTATGTATTAATTGCGCTAATTTGTTAGAGATTAGGAATATTTTATTTAGAGGACGTGTACACGCATTTGCATGGAGAGAGACTGGTAAGCTATTTAGAAAAATAACTTCAGTACACTCGACCACGATTCGAAGCCCAATCTCCCCGTAATATGCAGTCTAGTCTACTGTAAGAGTGAAGCCTTTAACCATTCGACTTCCGAAGCGAGTGACAAGTTGAGTTAAATAATATTTTATTTTTTCGTTAGAGATGAGATTATTTTTTTTAAACACAAATATTGTGATAGATTAAATAGCCAAGCTATAATATTTGATAACCATTGTTATAGCTGCATGTAATTATAATTTTCTTTAAATTGAAAAATGACAAATGAACACGGGAATTGAACATGAACAAGGAACAAAAAATGAACAATGGAAAGTTTGTGAAATTATATTAAAGTAGTATCCCAGTTACCAAAATGTATGCTTAATGAACGTTTGGATTTTCAAGTTCATTTTTAACGCCATGCTCAATATTGCAGTCTTTAAATGAAAAATATTCATGAGTTTGATTTTAGTTACTACTTAACAAAATTGTTCAAAATCAATATGTTTAAAATGTAACTATTGCAAGAGAAATTTGTGAAATATTAGTATAATAATTACAAATATTTTGGTTTGATTATCAAGTGTCTCCAATTATTTTAAATATCTTAATTTTTAATACTATCTGTGATAGTATGTTTAGTGGTATTTAAATTGAAAATATTTCTACAAGTTAAATACTTAGCTACTACTTGATAGAATAGCTCAAAGATGCCTAAAAGTGATTTAATATTCAAACAAATTCAACTATCAGTATTAGAGTAGTGAAATAAAATTAGTAAAAATCTAAAAGTACCCTTTAATTAGTATTACATTATTATTTTTTTGGTGCAACTACTAAATGTGTCTTGAAAAGGTTTAAGATGTGCAAGATAGAGTGTTTAAAATGTCCAGTTAATTTCATATTAATCGTATCTACTTTTGAATCAAAGAAGGTTATACAGAAAAGACATAAATTAATATATTAATATAATAAACTTCTAAATCTGTCTGTTATTTCGATTGTCTGTTTGATGCCAGTGGACATAAAAAGTACTCATTGGATCGAGACGGGACTTATTCTGTTTTACTCCTTATTTTATAATTTGTTGTAATTTATAATAATCGTTCTTCCATTGTCATAAAAGTTCTGGTGGTATGTAGTTGATATACACTTTATTTAAAATTTAGTAGGACTAACTCAGACTATCAGGCTAGCAGTGTTGTTCACAAATACATAGAATACTTACAGTTAATAAGATATCAAGATACAAGTGGGACCAAATTTAACTATCTGGTTATATAGGTTTTCAAATTTTATTACTTAATTAGTAATAGATTAAAAATCTAAGAGGCTTAGCTCTCAGAAACTGGATAGAAAGGACTTCTTGACCTATTGGCGGCAAGCAAAAAATTTAGAATCAAATTCAACCAGCTGTTACTTCCTGGCTAGTTCTTATTGTCCATATTGTGTGACCTTACAACCTATTTAAAATTAGGATTCAAGTAGTACCAACTGTGATTCACTGGCTAGATTTTACTATTCTAATTGTGTGACCTTAAAACTTATAGGACATTAGGATTCATATAGGACCAGCTGTGATTCCCTGGCTAGTTTTTACTGTACATATTGTGTGACCAAACAACCTATATCAGATTATGATTCAGGCAGGACCAGCTGTGATTCTCTGGCTAGTTTTTATTGTCCATACTATGTGACCAAACAACCTATATCAGATTATGATTCAGGTAGGACCAGCTGTAATTCCCTGGCTAGTTTTTATTGTACATATTGTGTGACCAAACAACCTATATCAGATTATAATTCAGGCAGGACCAGCTGTGATTCTCTAGCTAGTTTTTATTGTCCATATTATGTAACCAAACAACCTATATCAGATTATGATTCAGGTAGGACCAGCTGTGATTCTCTGGCTAGTTTTTATTGTACATATTGTGTGACCAAACAACCTATATCAGATTATAATTCAGGCAGGACCAGCTGTGGTTCTCTGGCTAGTTTTTATTCTCCATATTATGTAACCAAACAACCTATATCAGATTATGATTCAGGTAGGACCAGCTGTAATTCATGGCTAGTTTTTATTGTAGATATTGTGTGACCAAACAACCTATATAAAATTAGGATAAAAATTTGACCAGCTGTGATTCCTTGGCTAGTCATTATTGTCAAAATGTTGTGATTATAAAACCAATAAAAAATTAGGATTTAATTTCGACCTTTGGGATTCTCTAGCTAGTCCTTATTGTTAATATTTTGTAACCTTACAACCTATATAATAATTAGGATTCAATTAATACAAGCTATTAATCTATTACAAGTTATCATTGTCCAAATTGTGTGACATTACTACCTATATAGTATTAGGATACATGTTGGACCTAATATGATTCTTTGGCTAGTTATTATTGTCCAAATTGTGTGACATTACAAACTGTATAGCATACATGTTGAACCAAATAAAATTCTTTGGCATGTTATTACTGTCCAAATTGCGTGACATTACAACCTATATAACATTAGGATTAAATTGATACCAGCTTTGAATTTATTACTGATCTTCAATATCCAGATTGTGTAAACTCCCAACATATACAGAATTAGTATTCAAGTAGGACCAACTATTATTCCCTAGTTAGTCCTTATTGACCAAATTGTGTGACCTTAAATCCTATATATTGTTAGGATTCATGTTGGACCAAATATTATTATTTGGCTAGTTATTATTGTTGAATTTGTGTTAACTTACAACCTATATGATAGTGATGTTCATTTAGGGCCATATCTGATTCCCTCGATAATCCTTGTTGTTAAAATTTTGTAACATACAACCTATATTGTATTAGAACTCAAGTAGTACCAACTGTGATTTATAAATATTTGTTTCATATGAAATTATTATGTATACATAATAGTTGTTATTTTATCATTTTTAAATTAAGTTTACTTCACCTCTGTTATTACTTTAATAAAATGTACTTATGAATTTTGATTTTTTGACAAATTTATTATTGCAACACTTTAATTAGTTACTATATTTGATTGGGTATTAGTCCAAGCAATCATTTTTAATATTAATCTTTGTTAGTAGTATTTCTAGTATAGCAATTAATAATATGTTTATACTTACAGCTTTGTTACAGTTTTAAATAATATAAGTGAGAAAATATACAAGAAAACTACATCACTCCAAGAGTTTATGTTTATGATAGATATCTAAGATTTTTGATTAATGCTAATCGAATTGTTATCTTTAAAATAAAACATGTGTTAGTTGAGTATTTAGAATAAATGAAAGAGTTAGTTAAACAAATGGCAACCACTTAATTTCTTGTGGAAGCCCACTCCTTTTCTATTAGTGCACTACGGATATTTGAATAAGATTTAAAAAATATATTATTCTGTTAATATTGGTGAGCTATCAGAACTGAGGGTGGCATAAGGAAAAATTGATATTATCAAAAAATGAATAAAATATTTTAATTTATCAACAGTCAATCCATAAAAAAAATCATGTATATCTCATAGTGATTAATCTAATATACGAAAACACATGAAGTATGGTTTGTAATATTATAAATATTTTAAAACAAAATATAAAATGGTGAGAAGGATAGACATAATTTTTATTTTTATTTTATAAATGTTATTTTATAAACAAATTTCTAAGTAAATATGGTGATAAACTATTTTTTTTTTACTTTGAAGAATAAAACACAGCTTATGAAATCATTATATCCAGCCTTCACGGTGTTAGGCCCCTAATCAAGAAATATTTAAAATATTTACTCTTGGAAAAACAAATGTGTGGATTTATAGCAAATGGCCCATTATAACAGTTAAACTCAATAAGGTATTTATAAGAGTCTCTAGTTAGCCCTGATTGTTCTAATGTATTGACCTACTTAAAGGTAGTATAACAGTGAGGCATAAGTAGCCTTATGCCTATTTTCTGGATACTCCTTATGGTCCAAATTTGACTTACAGGTAGCAAAATAGTGAGACCCAAGTAGGCCCATGCCTCACTCTCTGGTTAGTCCCTATGGTCCAAAATTGACCTACAGGTAGCACAACAGTGAAACCCAAGTAGGCACATGCCTCACTCTCTGGTTAGTCCTTATGGTCCAAATTTGACCTAGAGATAGCACAATAGTGAGACCCAAGTAGGCCCATGCCTTCCTCACTCTCTGGTTAGTCCTTATGGTCCAAACTTGACCTACAGGTAGCACAACAGTGAGACCCAAGTAGGCCCATGCCTCACTCTCTGGTTAGTCCTTATAGTCCAAATTTGACCTAGAGATAGCACAATAGTAAGACCCAAGTAGGCCCATGCCTCACTCTCTGGTTAGTCCTTATGGTCCAAACTTGACCTACAGGTAGCACAACAGTGAGACCCAAGTAGGCACATGACACACTATCTGGTTAGCCCTGATTGTCCTAATGTATTGACCTACTTACAGGTAGTATAACAGTGAGACATAAGTAGTTCTATGCCCTACTCTCTGGTTAGTCCTTATTGTCCTAATGTATGGAACCATTTACAGGGAGAACAGCAGTCAGGCCAAGGTAGGCCTATGCCCCACTCTCTAGCTAGCCCTTATGGTCCAAATTTGACCTACTATACCTAATAAGAGAGTTAGACACAAGTAGGCCTATATCTCGGTTTTTTATTGTTCAAATTTCACCTTCTTACAGCCAATAGAGCAATGAGACCAAAGTAGGCCCATCATAATTATCTAGTTGGATCTCATTGTATAAATTTGACCTACCTACATCCAGTACAACAGTGAGACCCAAGTAGACCCATCTTAAATTTATAATTGTCCAAATTTGACTACTTACAGCCAGTAAAACAATGTGACCCAAGTAGGCCCATCATAATTATCTGGTTGCACCCCAATATATAAATTTGACCTACTTACAGCTAGTGCAGCAGTGAGACCCAAGTAGACCCATCTTACATATCTCATTGTCTTAATTTAACCTACCTACAGCCAGTACAACAGTGAGACCCAAGTAGGTCCATCATAATTCTCTGGTTAGACCTCATTGTCTAATTTGACCTACTTAAGCCAGTACAACCTCACTCTCTGGTTAGTCCTTATGGTCCAAATTTGACCTAGAGATAGCACAATAGTGAGACCCAAGTAGGCCCATGCCTTCCTCACTCTCTGGTTAGTCCTTATGGTCCAAACTTGACCTACAGGTAGCACAACAGTGAGACCCAAGTAGGCCCATGCCTCACTCTCTGGTTAGTCCTTATAGTCCAAATTTGACCTAGAGATAGCACAATAGTAAGACCCAAGTAGGCCCATGCCTCACTCTCTGGTTAGTCCTTATGGTCCAAACTTGACCTACAGGTAGCACAACAGTGAGACCCAAGTAGGCACATGACACACTATCTGGTTAGCCCTGATTGTCCTAATGTATTGACCTACTTACAGGTAGTATAACAGTGAGACATAAGTAGTTCTATGCCCTACTCTCTGGTTAGTCCTTATTGTCCTAATGTATGGAACCATTTACAGGGAGAACAGCAGTCAGGCCAAGGTAGGCCTATGCCCCACTCTCTAGCTAGCCCTTATGGTCCAAATTTGACCTACTATACCTAATAAGAGAGTTAGACACAAGTAGGCCTATATCTCGGTTTTTTATTGTTCAAATTTCACCTTCTTACAGCCAATAGAGCAATGAGACCAAAGTAGGCCCATCATAATTATCTAGTTGGATCTCATTGTATAAATTTGACCTACCTACATCCAGTACAACAGTGAGACCCAAGTAGACCCATCTTAAATTTATAATTGTCCAAATTTGACTACTTACAGCCAGTAAAACAATGTGACCCAAGTAGGCCCATCATAATTATCTGGTTGCACCCCAATATATAAATTTGACCTACTTACAGCTAGTGCAGCAGTGAGACCCAAGTAGACCCATCTTACATATCTCATTGTCTTAATTTAACCTACCTACAGCCAGTACAACAGTGAGACCCAAGTAGGTCCATCATAATTCTCTGGTTAGACCTCATTGTCTAATTTGACCTACTTAAGCCAGTACAGCAATGAGACCAAAGTAGGCCCATCATAATTCTCTGGTTGGACCTCATTGTCTAAATTTGACCTACTTACAGCCAGTACAACAGTGAGACCCAAGTAGGTCCATCATAATTCTCTGGTTAGATCTCATTGTCTAGTTTGACCTACTTACAGCCAGTACAACAATGAGACCAAAGTAGGCCCATCATAATTCTCTGGTTAGACCTCACGGTCTAGTTTGACCTACTTACAGCCAGTACAACAACGAGACCAAAGTAGGCCCATGATAATTATCTGGTTATACCTCATTGTCTAATTTGACCTACTTACAGCCAGTATAACAGTGAGACCCAAGTAGACCCATCTTAACTTTCTAACTGTCCAAATTTGACCTACTTACAGCTAGTGCAACAGTGATACCCAAGTAAACCCATCTTAATTTTCTCATTGTCCAAATTGGACCTACTTACAGCCAGTACAACAGTGAGACCCAAGTAGGCCCATCATAAATCCCTGGTTGGACCTCATTGTCTAATTTAGACCTACTTACAGCCAGTACAGCAGTGATACCCACGTAGATCCATCCCTTCCTGTTGACACGTGCACCGAATCGCCTCAGCAGGCCAACACACAATACTTCTGGTGGAGGTCTAAACACAAATTTAAAAAAAGTTTTACTAAATATATAAATTGAAAATTGTTGACAGACAGATTTTTATAAGTGTCTTAGGTGGTTGTATTTTGAAACACTTTTTTAAAACGTAAAAGTAAAAAGGTCTAGGAATACTTATATTCATTTATGCGCCTATTACCCATATTTTTTAGGGAATTACTCTAAGGGAGTAACCAAGGAGATATTCCCAAACGTTCATTGAAGAAATAATGTTGGCTATGTTTTTAAACTACCCCTAGTGTACCTGTTCATTGTTTGAGTGATTTAAAATTTAATCTGCAGTGTCAGTAAACACGTAGGCACTGCTGATATTTGCACTTAAGATATTATTTCGTTTTAAGTTAAACTGGTTATATTCATGTCAAAAAAATTTTTTGTTCAATCTTAATACAATTTTTATCTATGAGTTTTAAATGAGTATATATTATATTCAAACAAATATTAATCAAAATTTACTCAAATCTCATCAGGCATTTCCAAATATAAATAAAATCGAAAAATAAACTTTACAAAACATTTTTCTTTTCCACAATTAAAGCACTTTGGTTGCATATCTGTGTGTGTACTTTAGGTGACCAACTCTCGAAATTAAATTAATTTTCATAGTGTTTCACTTGAGCTTAATCAATATTTTCATGTTAAAATAAAATTTAAAACTAAACTAAGGAAAAATACTTAAGTTTATTATTCATGATATTATTTTTTTTATAACATGTTGATGAAGTGAAATTTAAACCTCATCATTATTAGTTTAAATGTGAGGGCAATTTACCTAAATATTTTCAAAATAATTCACCTAACAATGAAAACAACGTATTTCTCTCTTTAAAGCAACATTTAGTTGCTGCAAATTACGTGTAACTTGAAACTTATGCGCACCATCTTGGCCAGTAGTAGCTTAAACCTAGGTTTTATTTAATTATCTCGTGTAAGTTACAATAATAAGTTACTAATGTATCTGAAATACAGAGGTATATGACTATTAAAGAGATTTATTAAAATGTCAACGAGTTTAACACAAGTTTTATAAAAATATTAAAAATAACCTTTCTTAAAAAGTTGTGAATTTTTTACTACTTTGAACTAAAATATACAATAGTATTTTTCTGCTTAATATAGATAGTTTTTTTTTAAGTTTTGATGACCATCGTAATGATTTATTAATTAAAGTTATTAGTACCAGTTAGGGTGTGGCAGTGGTAACAAAGATAGCATTCTAAAAATTGGAGTAAAAAGATGTATAAATACTATATTCATCTTAATTTCCACTTACCCATCATCTATCATGATCATAGTTCCGTTGTTAATCCGATAATACACCTGTTGACCCGCTGTACTCATCGTAAAATCACCAAACAATTATTTTGCCAGATGAATTGTTAAAACACTGCTGAGATGTGCGTTGCTGACGTGGAAATGTCTGTTCTGGCGAAGAGGTAGAATAATATCGATCATCTACCTTTGATTATCGATTTCACACTGGTGATTTGTTTAAAAGGCAAAATCAGCTATATTTTATTCTGAGTGAAGGTTGATAGTTCCAGTAAATAATTGATACACTGAATATAACTTGTAAAAATAGGATAACTTGTGTATCAACAATAATAATATTAATAAAGACAATAATTTTAATAACAGCACACAAGTTTATTAAACCGTATCGAATCGATGCGTATTGTTCTAAGTTGTTGTAGACAATCGATTCCTACCTAATATACTAGACTTGCTGTCACCAACTATAAAGAAAAATGGCGACAGCAGACTATATTATGCTTTTTTTAATGGACACTCTATGGCTCTCCTTCGAGGTGTAAATTAAAATAATCCAAAATAATCCATGGGTTTGTTTTAAATTTAAATACGATGTTTCTTATACACAACACATATTTAATATGATTAGGAAACTAATTACCTTTAGTTAATTAGCTATATATCCAAACCAAGAGAGAACGTGAATCAATAATAAGTGCAGAGCATGTTCTGGTCCAACGTATGGAGACGACCTTCTCAGTCAGCTCGGATATCCAGATAACACCAGCTTTTTTCTCGTCCAGAGTTATCGCTTGGGAACCTAGCAAAGGAGCATTACCCAGACAAAACTTGCAGAAACCGGTGACGACTGTAAACTTATTGGAAATAATATAAAGTGGGATGTTTCTATCGATGTTATCATTTGGTTCGGTAGTCTCTGCATCTCCTTTTTCTCCGCTCCCTTTTTAACATCTGCAAAACAAGCGATGGGATTACTCTTCGATGCTGGCAAGGGCTATAAGTGATTTCATAAAGAAACAAATTTTAGAGGTTGAGTTTTAATAAACTGCACTAGCATTCATCTGAAGAGAAAATGGGGGAAAATAAATATTGAAAAATAAATGAGTGCACCATGTGAGAGATGAAAATAAATCCTCCTGAGAGTGGGCTTTTGGAGTTATTCTGTCATCTGTTGCAAAGCTAAGCATGTTCAAAGGATTTTTTGAATTTAATTGAAAGATAAAATGTATCTCTGAGAATTATATATTAAAATGTAGTTCACATTAACGGCTTGGAGAACCAATTACTATACATCGTCTTTAACGGCAGATTTGGGTGTGCACTGGTGTTATTCCCTAACACAACTCAATTCTTGACTTGGTAGAGTGGAGATATTTTTACTTTTTCATATAAAGATTAATGATTGCAATCATGAAAAATTTTTGCCTCGAAATCATTATTAATCTTTACGTTTTATGTACCCTCAAAACTTAAAAAGTGGATTCTACAAGTCTGTCAGTCTGTCTGTCCCAGGGCCTAGATCCGAAACGGTTTGATGAATTGTGTTCAAACTTGATATTTATATATTATATGGCTATACCTATGAACATGCGGACTAAATATATGGCTCATCTGGTTTGGTTTACCATCGATGGGGATGTAGGGCTTATGTCCCGGCTGGGCTTACTGGCGGTATTATACCTTAAATTGTTCCCCACTCTCTCTCCACGCAAATAAGGGTGTATTTACTCTAAATTCTAACTTACTTACCCCTACTGGTACCCTATTGATTAATTTTTAAGTCATCATTCATATGTAGCTGGGATGGCTAGTGCTCCCCACATCATATGTTAGAAAGAACATGTACCAGAAAATGTCAGAAATTGCGATGGTTTTCCGTTGCTTTCAGCAATGGATTTCTACGACCAAGCGAGAAAGAGCCTACAAATTTTGCTGAGACCGGTATTTTCGCATACGTTTAAGAGTTCTTTTACATGTAACAATTGAAATGAGACCAACTGATTTATCTCCCCTCCTTCAATAAAGAAAAATTCATCTTAAATACGTTAGTCCTAATGGGTATTATTATTATTATTATTATTATTATTACCACGTCTTACTACCCGTTCGGACTATACGCACTTACGCCAATGTGTAATGGTAGGATGATTGTGAGATGAAATGGAGGACCTACAGTTTAACGTGGAATCCGAACCACGGTGGAGGCCCGACATTCCACACATTCACAAGTTCTGATTAATACACGTCTTGTCAGAGCTGAAGGAAGGGTTTGGCAAACAGATAATTCCATGCCAGGACCGAGGATTGAACCCTGGACCCCCAACACAGAAGTTTGACACCTTACCGCTAGACCGCCAGGTCAACTACGAATGGGTATTGTAACGCGGTGGAAAATATAGACAAAAATAATGAATTGCTTCGGTTAATAAATAATATTAGTGTAAGTGGCCTTCAATAGTTAGAAACAGTAATAGCTAACTATGGCATCTTTTAAGATTATTTGAAACCCTATTAGGGACGTGCTAACACTCTACAAACTATGCTTTAATTTTCTTACTTGCAGAAATTTTTAGAATATACTAACATATTTTTTGAGGTCAACATTGAGCATACTTTATTATTAGAGGTATAATATTGTGCATCTGCGCTATACCACTCGTAGCCCAGTAGTGGAAAGATCAGCCAGTACTAATGTACCGTTGCCCAGTGGACGCCCGAATGTACTAATCGTACATCCTTTCCGTGGAGGCTCTTTCCGTGTCTCGATGAGATGAAGTAATGGTGAGAGTGAGTATGAGTGTGTAGAACCAGTGGAAACAAGCATAATTAACCAAACCCTGGTGACAATAGGGTTAGTTACACTTTCGGGAAAAATACCCAAGGTACCAGCCAGTAAGGCTAACTAATTGGTACCGATAATACCTATAAAAAGTGATGCTGATCACACGAAAACATAGGAATAAGTAAAAGTAGATCTAGAAACTTTTTATAGATGTCATATATGCCCATTAAATGTAATTCCATGTAAATATGTTCCGAAAAAAATTTCACTATACTTTAAAATAGGTAAAAGTTACTAAATTTTCTTTCATCGTTATGGCAAGGTATTCATTCATCCATGTTAACTAGTAAAAATATAATTAAATTAACTAATAAATTTAAACTTTTTTTTACGTTTAATAATATTGTACTTATTTTACAACATAGTGAATAATTTTTTTTCGTAACATATTGCTACTTTGGTAGGTTACCGTTCAATACTATACCCCAATTTGATTACGAATGGACATACTTGACAGCTATATAAAAAAAAGCAGGCGAATGCCCCAACGTGCATTTTCTGTGCACCTTGTTGTATGCGACATGTTGAATAAAAAGGGGCAAAGTCTAACACCCCTTAAAAGTGAACTGTTTTTAAAAATGCTTTTTTGATAGCTATGCTGTCACTTAGGACTGCACGTAGCGATCCTCGTGTTGAAGGCCTCAAGCTCTTCCAATGAGCGCAGCTATTTTAATCCAAAGGTTGTTTGTCTGGTGTATACATTGTCTGTGTCCTGGTGTAATTTTTTGATTTTATGAACATATTAATTAATGTTACGTTTAAGATATCATTTTACAGTATATAATGTGGATATTACGAATTGATTTAGTGTTTAAATTTAATTATAGTAGTTTGTTATTTATTTCTGTAGGGGTCATTGCAGATATTAATTTTTAAATGTCTATATAGTGATTTTTTTCGTATTTACCGTACCGAGTGAAGGTAAAGCTGAGAGACCTAGCTACCTGTAAGCAAGCTTTCAAGAAACAAAGGTTTTCTACTTTTTTTCATCAGAAGATAGAAATTAATGAAGAGATTATCTTTTTCAATTACTTTTATACGGTGCTGCTTATAAAGGACGAAGATATGTTTCCATCCCCCTCTTCCCTTTTACCGACTCATCAACCTGTGGTACACTCATTGCGAATAGGTTATAGACTCATACGATCTCAATGAGGCCTCCTTGACGTATGAACTTAAGAGAACACGAGTTAAGATCAGTATTTTTTCAATTTTTATAGCAAGAATATTTTTCAATAAAATTAGTACAAAAAAAATTGTTTCAGTATATTTAGTTTAATTTTAGACAGTAATCTTAACATTTCTTCAATATATGTTTTAAGGTCAAGTGAAATTTAACAATGACTTTCTAAGCTCATTTAAAAAAGGCTTCTGTTCAAATATCATTATGTTCATGACAACTATTCAAGAATTGTCAAGATTAATAAATGCAGATAACTAAACTAGACGTATCTAATGAAATTATATTTCAATAATTATGTCCAACAAAAGTATTTGGTGATGAAACCGTAAAAATATTAAAATTACCTCAGGTATTCCTCCACCCCAAATTAAGTTACCATGCTTATTAAATATTTGAGACTAATATAATAAGCCTGTCAGTGACAGTCAAACTAAACTTGAATAATTAGGTCACAACTTTAATTTTTATTATAAGATGTAAAACTGGAACATCTCACTCACTCTAAAAAAAATTGATTTTTTGAAATAAAAGGGGGTTAAAAATAGGGCCTTCATGAAAGAGCTCTCATGATGAACACTTAACTTGAAATGTGTTTTGATTAAAAAAAAAGTACGATACACCTCACAGAATTTCTATCTCCTTTATTTATGAATTGAGACATTTATTTAAAACTCATAAGATTTACTAAACAAAATAATAAATAGTGTTCATGATTGAAATATAGATTATTACATTCCACCAAATAGCACAAATGAAATAATATACACACTTTTAAAGAAACATTGGGAAAAAGAGGAACATCTCTCTCCACCAAAGAGCGTAAGAATTCATTATTTCAATTCATTATTATTAGCTCATAGACTCTTGGTTTTTATTAAATTTAGTTAAAAGAAAATATTTTTAAAATACTATTATTTTCATTTACTACCACTTCACAATGGTAGTTTATTTCGTATCTCAAATAGCTCGGTCACCATTCTATCACCTAGGAGCTACCGGGTAGTGAGGAAAACACACACACACAAACATACAGTACATATATTAGGAAATTATATATTATATAGATTTAACTTGAACTTTTTGAACCCATTGATTATATCTGCACACGACTTTTAAACTAACTTAAATCTGGAACAGACACAACATCCAACCCCCGAACCAGGGATGTGGTATCGAAAGTAAATTATCTATAACAGTAAGTATTGGTATCAACATTTTAATCTGGGAAAAACATATCTTTTACCAAACAATAATTTCAACTTTTAAATATTAATAATAATTGTATTTTCATATTTATTTAAACACTGAAAACTAAAATGTTTTAACCATATTATAGTATATTTAAGTCTATCGCATATATGTTGTATATCTGGGAGCTTGGAAGGTATTATAGATAGTATTGTATAATGGATATTATAAAAGGATACCAGATATCAAAGTGTCTATGAAAATTTAGCTGATGGAAAGTTATTTAATAGCTAAATATTATAACATTTTATAAAATATACTAAAAAGAATAGTTGAAAGTAAGGTAGGGCTATAATGAAAGTTAAGACCTAGATAAATTGAAAAATTGAGAAAAAAGAACCGTTCGAGCCAGAGTCGAGAAGTTTAGCACCTTAGAATACTTCTCCATATTTATTTCCAATATTTTATCCATCCTTGATTTTATAGATCATTCAACACTCAACTGGTTTCAATAATAGTTTCACAACCTAATATTTTTACACCGTACTCTTAAAAATTTTACCTTTTATAGTTTGCTTTTCATACGTCTTTTATTTTTACACATATTTTCTCCATCTCGACCACACCTTTTTAAATTAACATACGGCCGTGGTAACAACAAATCGTATTTTTTACAACGACATAAGTTAGTTTGTTTGTTTTAATAATTTCTCTTTACTAATTTATAAAAGATTAATGATATTTCTAAGTACTTCCTAAAATAACTTTAGTCTTAATGTATCTCAACGCCTTCTTTAATTTCATTTACAGTATCCATGATTAAGGTACCATAGTTTCGGAACATGTCAGAATAAAGTAATCCGGCCTTTTTCCAGTGCTGGATGTAAGAAAAGGGAGTAATGGGACACATACACAGATAAGACTTAGATTATTCTACATTAAACACTTCAATTAATTTGTTTGGCAATTTGTCAGATGTTAACCTAATTTTAATTCTTTAGTTTCACAAAAATCAACGCGGCCACCGAAGCGGGTAACTTTTTATTAGAAATAAATGGTACGGCGCACCACACAGACTTTCTCTCTCTTTCTATAAACTCGTAAGATTTCTGAACGGAGTAATGTACATTGTATCATCACCACTCCAGCTAAGAACACGCATAAAATAATATACAATGATATAGAATCAATGAGAAAAGAGGCGCATCTTTGTCCACCTAAGAACATTTCAAACAGTTTAATGTTTTAAAGACCTTAATAAAATGGTATTTGAACCATTTGCTGACAGCTTGGAAACTCGGATCTGCTTTACATGTTCCAATTTATGAAAATTATATTACTAGAGATGAATGGAGGGAAGTAGAAAGAAATCTAAGGAATCCTAAAAGTTATAAAAAAGATTAATATTGGGTCCACAAGGGTCAACACTTCGTATTAAAATTTCGATTTCGACATTTTATAAGGTGTTGCACATCTTCAAGTCATCGCATTGATATTTAATTATTCATTTATACATTTTGACCAATAAAAAATGT
>CABFWB010001539.1:53895-72486 GCA_902151455.1 Timema bartmani
TGTTCTCGCTTATCGTAATGAATTCTTTGATCCTTTAGCTATCCAGTGGTATAATTTAATTTTGGATGTAGAGGAAAGATTCGAAACTACAACACCAAACTGTATCCCCCGATTTTGTTATCATTAGGTTTTTTGGATTGCCCCCGTATGGTAGCAAATTTAAAGACGTATTCACGTCAAAAAGCTCCCAGCTCAGAAAGACTATTGTTTCTCTTCTCCACTAAACTGATAATAACGTATGTTTAAGAAATTTACCGGGTTTGATTAGACAATTATTTCTCCTTATATTAAGCTGATATCGGCATCTGTTTGAATATTTATGACTTTAGGAATCTACTCCAATGTGTGTGGTGAGAGCCAAGACAAATTGGACCCAGCATCAAGATAACTTTGATAGCACCATGCGATCAAAATCTATCGTTTATGGCTAGTCTAAGAGATTTCTTGAGAGGTCCAACAGAAGCTTATATTTTATGCTACCTAGGGTCTCTGAAAAGCCCAGGGGATTACATATAGTTACAACTATACTAATAAGCGGGTGTTAATTCATTTGATTTGACTAAATTAACCAACAATTCTTGTAAACACCAGCTTTTACAGTATCGCCGATGCAGCCCAATCAGTACCGTGTGATCGCTGCGTTTCAATGCTAATGTCTTGGCTGAGCGATGAGCTAGATGGGTTGCTGCCACACAAATTCATGAATTGTTGTACGTTGCTGGCAACAGCTACGTGTTAGTAAATTAAAATGATTGACGTATATATATATAAAAGTGCTAAGTTCGATATCGTGATTTACAGGTTAAAACTAAGTGTTGAGCTAAGTGACTTATAATAATATGATATTACTGGAGGGTGTTTAAGAGTTCATTAATTGTGGAGGTAGTAGAAAAATATCTTAAGCAGGTATGACCATGAGCTCAATATATACTTACATAAACTACCCTGTGAAATATATGGCCTTAAGTTGGAAAGCAGATAAAGGAAACAGATGGATAGCCATGGATATAATCAAAATTGCATCGTATTCACTCACCGAATACATGCTTACAAACGATTTAAGCAGGTATTTCCAACTTAGGGGTCGTGACATGTTTCGGGTGGGGTCACAATGCTTGTTGAGGTTATTGATTTATATTTACTTTTTAAAGTGATAATAATGATTATATGAAGGTGAAAAATTCAAATAGAAATGTAATTGGTTAAAATTGATAAAAACGGTTACGTTATTGTTTAGGTTCCTTTTGGTTGCTCAACTCTGATAATTGTTTGCTGACTTAATTTACTGTAGCAGTCTCGTGTCTAGGTGAGTGGCACTGCTAGCATCACTTCCAAAACCTTCATTGGTATCGTAGATTCTATTTTGTAACACCTTAGTCATATTCATAGGCAGTTTCCATGAGTATGGTACCATAAGTACCGAAACATGTCGAAATGAAGTAATCCAGCATCTTTCCAGTGCTGGATATCATAAAGGATGGGACAAGGAAACAGATAAAACTTAGATTATTCCACATCATTTAATTACTTCTTTAAAATCCGTTTGGCAGGTGTTAACCTCAAAATTCAAATTTTATACTTTCTACTCCATAACATATTTGAACTTTAAATATAATATAATATATAGATATAACATCGAAACCAAAAACCATACATTTTAAAATAATTCTTGAAAACAGCTCTACATTGTCATAAAATTAAGCTATTTGCTCATGAATTAGTGTTTTTGTAATCATGTTATGCCTACCTACAACTCAGGCTAAATGATTCAAGAAAATGGCCTGTAAGAATCTTCCTACCAGAATGTAGATTAAAATACTCCATGGAAGCATATGTCAATATAACAATGGAAAAAAAATAAAAAAATGCAAAACCATTATGTCCAGGTGCAAATAATAGTGCTTTTACTAGTTTACGGAAGATAGAATGTGACATAAGCATTATAAATAAGAAACATTTTACAGGCACATTGCTAAGATTATTAATTTTCTTAGCACCGCATCTGTTCAGGTTATATGCACTTAGATTATTGAGTGTGTTAAGTTAAGATGAAACCCACTTCTCAAAATAGCATCGAACTCACTAAATAGACAACGTCATTAAGAAGCTAGAATAAGCAAGCAAAAATTTAATAAATGGTGGGATTAAAACGTTCCTGGGTGGAGCTCTGCTGCAGTAGGAGAACAAACAGGAGAGGAGGGAAATACAAATCTCATCAAAACGCGTTGGACCTCTCTATTAAATTACATTATTCGATTCATAAGGATCCATTCAACGCTCCTTTACCAGTTAACATTCGTTTCCAGGGCAAAAGAAGTAATATAAGCCTATGCAAAAATAGTTTTTTTTTTAACTTTTCAGAGTAGAAAATTTCAACTTTTAAACCATGACTTCTAGTATATATAAGTACAAGATCATAGAAAATAGTTTATTGTTCATTCCAGTGAACATCAAACTCGTGTACTATTAAGAGTTTTATCAATATTCAACCCAAGCGCAACATCTGATTGTCACCTTCTTTGCTACCTAGGAAGCCTCAATATTAATAATAATAATAATAATAATAATAATAATAATAATAATAATAATAATAATTATAATAATAGTAATAATAGTAATAATAGTAATAATAGTAATAATAATAATAATGGGGCGTTTGGGCTACATCCCTCGTAGTCCAATTTGCGGAAATATTAGCCAGTCCAAATGTACCGTAGATCAGGGGATGCCCGAATGTACTAATAGTACATCCTTTCTGTGGAGGTTCTTTCCATGTCCCGATGAGATGAGAGGATGATGGTAGTGAATATGAGGGTGTGGAGCCAATGAAGATCTTAACCTAGCTTAAACCTAACTAACCAAATCCCGGTGACCATGAGAATTATCCCACTTTTGAGGAAAATCCCCCTGTGCCAGCCGGGAATCGATCACTGTATCTCTAGGTTAGCAGCCAGAGGCTTTGGCCACTATATCACAAGGCCTGATGGAAGACCCCTTAGTGAAAAATGAGTAAGTTGCAGACCATATTTCTATAATCAATGCCAAAGGATAACTTGGATGGCGCTTTTAAAATGATGAGCAAGTATGCGGTCTGCATAACAGCTAATATGGTACAAAATAATACTTGTTCTATAAATATATATTTTTCAAGACAAACTTACTCATTTATATATATGAATTAATTCTAGCTCATAAAATGGACACTGAGTTAACAATTTCAGACTTTCGTTTTTGCTAGATAGAAAAGTGAAACTTTCACTTAATTACTTTTCTTTTAATTTTGCATCCCATTTCACGTAAAGTAAATACGTCGTGAAACTTTGTGGGGGGAATATTCGAGAGAGAGAGAGAGTAAGAAAAAAAAACAAGCTAGTCATAAAAAGTTTTTAACAAATGGGTGAGTGACTCTTCATAACATTAATCCATACTTATAGGGTGGTACACAAGAACGAATAGTGAATGCTTAGTGGACCAATAGTGTGGTCCCAAGCACACTATCGCTCCACCTTTTAACCTACAATGAAGCAAGCAATCCTACGTTAGTGTCAACAAAGCATCCACTTAGTAAAGTTCTTGCATACGGACCAAAGTCCAATTATCATTGAAAGGGGCTTATCAGGCTGCTATAAAAGTTGCTAGATATACTTTCACTTGTCAATACGTTAAGGGGGCTGCCTAGGTAGTTAAGATAGTTCCAACAGATATTGCGCTTGGTTTAAATTTTGATAAAACTTTTAACGGTACACGAGTTTGGTGTTTACTGGAACGAATACAAAACTATATTTTACAATTCTATACTTATTTATTTACTCTATGACACTAGGAACTCGAAAGTTCATTACCGGACTCACAAAAGTACTCCACCTATCCTTATCTTGAGCTAATTATATCCAGTCTATCTCATTATACCCTATCTCTCTCAGGTCTATCTAAATGTTATCCTCCCATCTGCGTCTGGGTCTTCCCAGTGGTCTTTTCCCATTGGGTTTACCATTCAATACCTTGAACGCAGTTCTAGATACTCCCATTCACGCTGCATGACCTGCCCAACGTAGCCTGCGAGATTTTACTACTCTAACAGTGTCTGGTGAGGATTACAGGGTATGGAGCTCATCACTATGTAGCCTCCTCCACTCACCACTATCTTCATCCACTTTAGGACCAAATTTCTCTTAAGCACCCTGTTTTCGAACACTCTACATTTCATTTCGTCATTTAAGGTAAGAGGCCTCGTTTTTACAATTTTATACATACTGTATATAGAATTTTATATAAAGAATTACACTTAAAATTTTCCTCCCTGAATAAGTACAAAAAAAACCCAGACATTTCGGTTGATAATAAAGATATAAATGCTCGGGAAACGAAAGATATAGCTTGTTTAGGAGCATAGAATGTCTCTTTGTGAATCAAGTTATGTAACTTAATAGGGGTGTTAGAGTATGTATTTTAATGGGATTTGTATTTCACTCCACCCCTGTTTGTTCTGCCAGACAGCTCCACCTAGGAGGCTGATAAACACAGTTTCTAGCGTTTAGGAATTTCTGCCATACTATTTTAGCTTTTTAAGTCATGTGATTTGTACTATAACTTTTGATAGATATTATCAATACCTATAAAATAACCTTAGTAAAATAATATTGTGCTATAATTTTTTATTGCAAAAAAAAATTGTTTGTATTTTCCAAAATCTCTTAGACTACTAACGAAGGAATATTGTCATTATTCTTTAAAAAAGTTTTGATCAGGAGAGAAAATATGTATCGCAGCTATTTGATCCGCATCAGGCAATAAAATTATCAATACACTTGACAATACTTATGAAACAAGGTGATTTAATATATTTAACAAAAGAAAGTGATAACTTAATAACTAACAAAAGATATAAATAAATTGACGATATAATTTATAAATAAGGATTTGAGAAAAATAATTGAATTATTCTATTATTATTAAGTAGAAGCAAGTAATTAGGCATATCAAATTTGAATAAAACATTTAAAAATGAATGAAACATTAAGATTGATGAACAGGATGAAATTATTAAAAAAAATATGATTTTGATTAAAACATAAAAACACAGATATTTAAAGGAACTTAAAACTATCCTTAAAACTTTTCTTTTATCTCCTTGAAAACGAAAGTGATTTTAATACAATTGATAAATAA
Source organism: Timema bartmani (assembly GCA_902151455.1). Classification (NCBI taxonomy): domain Eukaryota; kingdom Metazoa; phylum Arthropoda; class Insecta; order Phasmatodea; family Timematidae; genus Timema; species Timema bartmani. The sequence continues at coordinate 59,065 of CABFWB010001539.1, forward strand.
ATATTTTATAATTCAATTAAAACGATGAACAGTAAATTTAACAAATAAACTATTAGATTATTAAGTGATACGATCGAAATATGTAATATTGTTTGGAAATACGATATTTAAAAAAACTTACAAACCTTTCTGTTAGATATTGATCCCTTTTTCGATGGTAGATGGATTAATAGTTTCTATTCATTTGCATTAGATTTAGACCTTAAGAGCGTGCACTATAACAGGCCCAGCTCAGCTCCCGGCTCGCGTGAGGTATGGGAGTAAAAGGGAAAAGAAAACACCTACAGATATGACAGAAATGTGTGCAGTGCAGTCTTATTTGAATAATTACTCGATATTTTCATGGGGGACAAAGCGGCAAAGTTTCTTGTTAATAACTACAATATGTCCCTATTATGACAGAATAAAGATTTTTGCACAGTGCTTATCTCTGAAGCCGTTCTAAAACTGTCATAATCGGCCTTTACAGTGCATTTTTTCTATAAATATAATTTAATATTTCAACAATGTTCAGAATTAGGAAATTCCATTAACTCTTTATATTTATTGATGTTTAAACAGAAATAATTCAGGTGTTATAGTGTCCGTGTAAATTTACTAATTCTAGACGACTGTATCACAGAGTTGATAATCATTTGATGCACGTTCTTTATTTTGGTAGTAGATCTTAATCCGCACACAACGTTGTTATAAAAATAGTTGTCATTTGGGAGTGTGTACGTATTTAATTAATTCATAAAATAAATATAATGTAGAAGAATTGTTATTATTAATAGTTTCTTCTACTTTTAATAATAGTTCAAAAGGTTCTTTTTTCAAATCTTTGCTAACCAATTATACCAATATATATTTTACTTGCTATAGTTACTTATTATTTATTATGTTAAATATACTAAATCATCTAGTTTTACAAGTATTAATACTTGTATTAATAATTATATTGCCTAGTGTGGAGCAAGTATTGGTAATTCAGTAGGTTGAAAAACAGATATTAACTTTAATATTTCTAATACTTCAAAAATCTAGTTGTTATTAGTTAACTATAGGCCTAAATTTGTTTATATTCAATTTCTGGGCGTTTTATAGTAAAAACATTTCATGTAGATTTTTTTGTTATAATATATCCAAAGAACCACCGAGCCTTTAAATTGACGGGAATTCTCGAAAAGCCATTTCTTTGTACCCATTTCTCTTCCCATCTTATTTCCGAAAGAAGTAAATATTCCAGAAGCACAAACACTCAGTGCTGCCATATCCCTGGGAGGGTACCCCTCCAAACTCCACCCCTCCATCCTCCCAAACACCTCCAATCCCCTCCTACTCTCTTGCACCATTTCACACCCATGACAGGCTAAGATTTACCGAACTGGCCGTTCCACCCTCTCCATCGGGACACAGATTTCCTCTTGAGAAAGAAACCGTTGGAACGCAACGTGACCGCACGATGGAGGAGTAGCGGTGGGAAGTGGGACAGAAATTTGGCGCCCCTAACGTAGGAAACACATATCACACGTGGCAAGAAGAAAAAAAGAAGGGATAGAATAAATAAGGAAGGGAAATTCACAGGTTGTTCTATTTCCGTTTCACAAAGAGATTAAAATGACCATGAGCGTAACAAACGGTTAGAGGCTTTTTATTAAATGCTCAAACACAATATTTGGTAGCCCCCTTTTGTGGCCGCTTGGTCTAAGGCGTCACTCTCTCAATAAATTGAACTGCCGAGGACGGAGATATCGGGTTTCAAGCCTCGGTTGGTACTGTCTGTAATTACCTAAATAGTTTTCCACTACCTACACGCACATGCGGGTAATCTTTCTCTAAATTCAACCCTCCCCATCCCTAGCACATCAGTGTAGATTAGAATATATGCGTATAGCCCAAACGTGTATTAAGATGTGATAGCAAAGAAAAAAGTTTGTAGCGCTAAAACAAACTAATTTTACATCTAAAATAGAAAAAAAAAAAAAAATTCTCAGCTCTATATGATTGGTAAATAGTTACAAGTATACATGTCGTTACGTTAAAATAAATAGTACGGTCTACCGGAGAGACTTTCTCGCACCTAAACCAAAAAATAGATATATTTACTTAAAACTCAAGTCTCAAGATATATGAAAAATATTAATAGACATAGGAACACAATTGAAAAACGAACACCACATTCCTCCAAAAGAGTATAAAAATAAATTACAAACTTCCGGAAGTCCTAATTAAATAAATGGTATGACAAAATCGCATAAACTTTTTCATAAAATATATTATGAGCTTGGAACAAAATGATCAAAATAGGTTTTCATTAAACTATCCTTAAGTAATTTTTTCTCATAAAACAAAGATCATCTTGCAAACCCCAATAAACACTCTTCATAAATACATTTTAAACAAAATCGTTCACATTTGTTTAAGAAATTTCAAATTTTCAAAAAATCAGTTAGCTGCAAACTACCCTCCAATTATTTTTAGTTTGTAAAAATAAAAATATATTTATATTTATCATGAAACACTTTTCACAGATATTAATTTTGAACTAAATATTTAAGTCTTATTTGAGAAATATTAATAATTTTATAACATTTGTCATAAATAAATGACCTTTAAATTAATCTTATTTTTGAAAAATAAACATACATTGATATTTATCATGTAAAAGAGACAATAGATACCGATTTTTGGACAAAATTGTTGCAATTATTTTCAAAAAATTAAAAAATGATCAAAAATCTATCATCAGTAAGTTACTATAAAATGATTTTGTATGAAAAACAAATACATAACATTATATATATAATGTAAAAAACTTAAAGGATACCCATTTTTAACCAAATCTTAGACGCAATTTTTAAAATGTTTCAAATTTTAAAATAAAACGTTATCAGTAAAATAACTCAAACGATTTATTTCCCAAAAAATAAGTATATAGTTTTTTCTGTCATGTCAAACCACAGATATACACTATAAACAAAATCGTTAGAGTCATTTTCAAAATAATTCAAATTTTCAAAAATCACTAATTTGTGAAATACCCTTAAATATATTTTTGCTCCAAAACCAAGTATACAGCGTTATTTGGGAGGTGAAACACACACTAGATATTCATTTTAATCAAAATTGCTATAGCCATTTTCGAAAAATTTGGAGTTCAATAAAAATCACTCATCAGTAAACTACCCTTATTTTAAAAATTAATTAAGTAATTAACAAAAAAAGTCCTGAGGTATAGCTTTATAACATCCACATATTAAGTTTGAACAAAATCCATAAAATCGTTTCAGATCTGTGGTATGGGACATAAAAACAGTCAGACAGATGGAATTGTAAAATAAACTGTTTTGGGTTCGGAAACATATAAAACGTAAAGGTTCAAAAAGGTCGAAAAATTTCACGATTACAATAATTTCTCTTGATTTGATGAATTAAAAGGGACTTCAATGTAGGGTTAGTTTTCAAAACACTTGCAGGGATTTAAGCCCTGATTGTCAGCATTTCCAGTAAATAAAAACAAAAAACAAACGAGATTGACACTTTTAACTATACGCCCACTTTCGCGGATATTTTGTTGTTATTCTGGTTACACGCCTATGTACTAATTACGCTGATGGTTTTAGGGATTAGTAAGGCTATATTTAGAAGAAAGTGTATTTGCTTGGAGGTAGAGTGGAAAAACATTTTGGAAAAGACCACTCTAAATACACTCGACTGAGATTTGAACCTCAATCTCCCCATCATTGGCAGTTACTACTGCGAGAGTAGCGCCATTGACCATGTGACCACCAAAATGGGTTTTTCTTTACTAACCAAAGCCTATTATATCTATCCATAGAGTGGTATCATAAAAATAACATCCAAGGTGGTGTTTTGTTTTCCAAAAGGCTTGCTAGCCCTTCTCTCTGAAATTTTGACTGAGGGGAAAAATGCAAGAGGTGTGTTTGAGCTCCTAAAATTAATTCGACTCTTTTTTTCCTCTTCAGTCTTCTTCCTATTCATATTCATGGAATTCTCAAGCTTTGAAGCAATTTGTCAGTGAGGTTGTATATATATATATATATATATGTGTGTGTGTGTTCGTGTATGTGTGTTGGATCCATTCTTTACTCACTGGATCCACAAAACATATTCATCTAAACGTTACAACAACCACTTATTTTATAACAGGCGGGAATTGCGCTGGTTTGTGAGAAAACTTCTCTCACAGCATGGACCCCTCCCCCCCTTATCAACCAACCAGCTTGCCTCACCAAACCCCTAAAGGCGGGTTGCTGAATTAAGGGAAATAAACACTTCAAACTGGGAGAAAACAGGTTGTGGTTTGGGTCACAGTTGACTTCATAAGGCCTTATCGGCGATGGCACGTCTATTTAGTAAAACCATTGCTGATAATGATGACATATTCCAGGAGATTTTCACATGGGAAGAAAAACCATTTGGCAGAAATGAATGAAAAACAAAAGTCTAAAATCACACACAAATAAGTGTTTAGATAACTTATTTCTATAAATTTTTTAATTAATTTATTTTTAAGCATCGCATGCTAGGGCTTTACGATTATGTACTAATTACGTGAATGATTCTTTTAGGGATCAGGAAGGTTATATGTAAAGGAAGTGTACCCACATTTGCGTGGAGGTAGAGAGGAAAATCAATTTAGGAAAAGCACCCTCATTACAACCAACCGAGATTCGAACCTCGATCTCCCTGTCATTGGCAGTCTAGTCTACTTCAAGCATATCATAGCACCTCAAACCATGCGGCCACAAAAATGAGTTGAATGACTTATTGAATACCAGCTAAGTCTAAATTTTACATTGATAATAATCCTACCTGCTTCAGTGGCCGAATGGTCTAAGACGTCGTTCTAGCAATAGGTTGGACTGTCGATTACGTAGAGATCGGGGTTCTAATGCCAGTCGTATGTACTAGGGGTAGTTTTTCCTAAAAGTTTTCCCACTACTCACTCCTTCATGCAAATGTGGGTACTCTTTCTCTAATTTCAACCTTTATCATCCCTAATACATTAGCGTAATTGGTACATAAGCTTAAACCCCGAACGGGTTAGTAAGATCCGGTGCTAGATCAACCAAATAATAAGGTGCGGCCGAAGATGGTGCAAGTATTTTTACAGTTTTTATTATAGAATTTACATTCTTTGGCCAAAATAAATCAAATATTTCTCCAGCATCAACATAGAGTTTAGTTTTCTGCACATGCTAATATCAACAGATCTTGAATATATGTCTAGGGTGTCCTGTAATTTGGTCAATATATTTTAAATAAAGAGGAAAAGTCTTGACAAAATTCCAGGACACCTTGACAGATATTCAAGGTCTGTTGATATTAGCATGTGCAGAAAACTAAACTCTATGTTGCTACTGGAGAAATATTTGATTTATTTTGGCCAAAAAATGTAATGATATAAAAACTGTAAAACTACTCGCGCTCCCTTCTGCCGTACCTTAATAATAATGTTTACTAGCTGATGACAAGAGTGGAGAATAAAAAGGTCTGTCCCATAAGAATACCCAGGATTTTGATGAGAATATTCTTACTTTATCAAATACTTCAGCAATTCTAAATGATAATGTATAGGCCCACTACGCTTACCGTGAATGGTAACAGCGTTACCGTGACTGATTACACTATGGCCAAATCTTGTAAGCAGCACCTTTGTGGTAGCAAAAAAGGTAGCATTCTTGCCATGACTGATTACACTATGAACCTATCTTGCAAGGTTTGCCATAGGGTATTTAGTCAAAGTAAGCGTGTTAATACACCTAGTGAATCGCAAGTACCTGTCATTCCGAGTATTTTTGATTAAACTATAGTATTATGACAAATCCATTCTCTCCATGTCACACCATCCAGATGAAATCTTATGGATAACATCAAATGATTTACCCCATGGAAAAATATGAATAAAACAATCTAAGAAGCAAATAACCCTACGATAGATCCATAAACACTTTTATTCTGTGAACAGTATCTTGCTACCCATACGGGATATGCACATATTTACACTAATGTGGTAGAGATGAGGGAAGTAGAATAGTACCGTGCTCCACGTCTTACTACCCATACGGGATGTACACATATTTACACTATTGTAGTAGAGATGAGGAAGGTAGATTAGTACCGTGCTCCACGTCTTACTACCTGTCCGGGATATCCACATATTTACACTAATGTGGTAGAGATGAGGAAGGTAGAATAGTACCGTGCTCCACGTCTTACTACCTGTCCGGGATATCCACATATTTACACTAATGTGTTAGAGATGAGGAAGGTAGAATAGTACCGTGCTACACGTCTTAATACCTGTCCGGGATATCCACATATTTACACTAATGTGGTAGAGATGAGGAAGGTAGAATAGTAACATGCTCCACGTCTTACTACCCGTCCAGGATATCCACATATTTACACTAATGGGGTGGAGATGAGGGAGGTAGAGTATTACCGTGCTCAATGTCTTACTACCCGTCCAGGATATCCACATATTTACACTAATATGTGTAGGGATGAGGAAGCTATATCTTAGAGGAAATGTACTTACATTTTAATGGAGGGAGAATGAAGCCATTTAGGAAAACCACCTTCAATTTTCTGCGCACTTTAACCTTGACAGTTTTTGAACACTGTCATGATCTTGATGGCATTAAATGCAACACTTTTTTAATTGAAAAGAAAAAATTATCAAATTCCAGGACATTCTTAACAAATATTAAATAACTGTTGAGATTAACCTGTAAAGAAAATTAAACTCTATATTTATACTTTAGCAATACTTTATTTATTTTGACCATATAAATGTTTTGCTGTAAAAACTGCAAGACATTAAGTTTTGACTTACGTTCACTACCATCATCACACCTCAAGATTTTATTCTTTGCATAATAAAAAGCTGGCTCTTTCTCGGTATTCTTTGGATCCTATCTCTTTGGTTTAGTGGCGTAAAGGGCCGTTGGGACATCGGGAGATATCCTGGTGGACTGGTTTTATTTGGGCTGTCACAACTACTTAAAACTATAATGAATATTTCTTTTCAATTCTAAGCAAATCAAAAGTTTCGGTGAGTAAGTTTGAGGGTGCCAAGACTATATCATTGTGAATAAAATACGATGGCATTAAGAGCGTTCATCACATGTCAATCATCTCTCTGCTACAGTCGGCTAGAAATGGTAAATTAACACCAATACTATTGCACGTGGATAATTTCTGATTGGACATTAATGGAGATAGAGAGTTAATGCTAAACATTGTTGAAAAATTAAATATTTGGATAAAAACTGCATTGAAAATACAGTTTTTTGACAATTTCTTAGAATGGCTTCATAAATAAGCATTGTGCACAAATCTTCATTTTGCCATAATAAGGACATTTTGTATTTATTAACAAGAAACTTTGTCGCTTTGTCCCCTATCGTCACCGTGGAAAATTTCGAGTTATCATTCAAATACGAATGCACTGCACACATTTTTGGCATATCGTAGGATTTTATATTCCCTTTCACTCCCATACCTCGCGCGAACCGGAAGCTAAGTTGGACCTGCTATGTTGAGCGCTCAAAAAGCAAAACAGTTCCGTTTTTTGGTTTCTTGGTGTTGTATTTAAACACATTCTTAAAACAAACGTAAAAGCATTTTATTGAATACAAGTGAATACTAATTGTTAGTTGCCTTGTAGTCTACACAAGTAGTAGGTGAATAATCATTTTACAAACTTCAATATTTCACAAATGGAATCCCAACTATTTTTTAACAACCAAGCAAATAAGAGCATTTTTTCCAATGTCAGTATAAAGTAGAATATGATGTTTTAAGTTGATTGATTGACGACGTAATAATCGATAATGTAGCTCAAATGCCTTATTTACTAACAATGAAAGTGTAAATACTTTGACTCCCTACTTCAGATGACACTGAAACGTAGCTTCAATAGTATTTATGAACATATGTTAAAGTGGCTGCTTTGGTTAGCGAAAAATATCAATCGTTGTCAGGTCACACTGCTTAAAATAAAAGAGTCTGTGTCATTTTCTGGAACTACTCCTCTATGCTATGTAAGCTTCACCTATAACTATCCTTTGTCATGTCAATAATTAAGAGGGCAAAGAAAAGACTTATCTTGAGTTAAAGAGGAGAGCTCACTGCTAGTTCTCAAATATCTGAAAATTTTCTATTGTGATCCTATCAAGAAATTACTGTATTTTTAAGTGGAAGGCTACATCTAGAGCCTATTTCCATCGATTATAATCTCTTAGCTCCACAAATATGCTTAAGCATTTGTTTAAAATGGGCTAATACTACTTGTACACACTTTTTTTTATTAATAAAACTCAAAATTTAGAGTTGTTAAGGATAAAGAGCCCTTTGGTTGTGAACTGTATTTTGAAATAATGCATCGTAGACTTAAATATTGGGTTAGAACGGAATGTCTGAGCGGCAATTTCTAGCGTACCGAGAGGTGACCTGGTGGTCTAGGTGTAAGGTGTGAGACTTTTGTGCAGGGGGTCCGGTGTTCAATCCTTACTCCCGGCACAGATTTATCTGATTGCCAAATCCTTCCTTCACCTCTGACAAGACGTGTATTAATCACAACTTGTGAATGTGAGGAGTGTCAGGCCTCCACCGTGGTTCGGATTCCACGTTAAACTGTAGGTCCTCCATTTCATCTCACAATCACCCTACCATTACACATTAGCGTAAGTGCGTATAACCCGAACGGGTAGTAAGACGTGGTGCTAATAATAATAATAATAATAGCGTACCGAGGCAGTCGCCTTAATGTGTGGATGTAGGGGATGCAAGGAAAGGTCAACGTTTTTGCAGTTTTAATATCAAAACTTATTTTGATAAAAATAAATAAATTATGGCTTCAGTACAAATAAAGAGTTTAATTTTCTTCACATGGTGGCCTCAACAGTTGTTGAATGTCTTTCAAGGGTGTCGTGGAATTTAATGAAAAAGGTTTTTCTTCATTTGAAAAGTTTGCCATCTAATGCTGTTATACTCATGACAGATATTCAACAACAGCTGTTGATATCACCATTTGAATAAAATATAAGATCTATGTTTGTACTGAAGCAATATTTTATTTATTTTGTTCTAAAACATATTCTGCAATAAACTTCAAAAACCCTGCCTCTTTCTCACATTCCCTACATCCCCACCTTAAGGTCCTTCATGTTTAACTCTCCATCGTATGTAGCCCACCAGTCCACCCCTGCTCTGGTTTACTAATTGATGAGGGTGTGTGTGCCACGTTTGGGGTGGTTTGGGACAACCCCTCTCGACAGAACATGTATTATTTCCCCCCCCCATCCCAAGTTTCTCGAGATAGTAGACGCTCGCGTATTAACTCGCTCTGATATCTCCAAGCGAATGACCACAACGTGTGAATATTGTACCCTGGATGGAGCCAGGAGGCTAAGGGTAAACCTAAGTGCCCTTCGTCTAGTGTTCTTCACAGGGAAAACGATAGTGGGAAGTACGCTTTATGTGTGCGTCAGGGGGCTTTGTTTTTACGTGCGACTATTACAGCGGCTTCCGTTGCCATGGTAACGAGGAACGCTAAGACCATTACCATCGCCAAAGTTGTGACGTCAAAGGCCGAAATGTGGGGTGGGTTGGGGTTGCTGACAAAGACGGGGGTAAGAAGAGTGGGTTTTAGGATGCAGAAGATTTAAAAATAGAGGTGGAAAGAGGGAATGAAGGATAATAAGGAGAAAGAAGGCAAAGGAGAAAGTTGTAACAGGAAATTATAAGTTGACAAGATTAATTTTTTAGCACTGCGTCTTACTACCAGTTCGGCTTATACGCGTACATAGTAATTATGCTAATAGTTTTATGGGTGATGAAGGATATATTTATAGGAAGTGTACCCGAAATTGTGTGGAGGGAGAGTGGAAAACCGGTTTTGGAAAAACCACTTTCAGTACACCCGACTAAGATTCGAGCCTCAATCTCCCCTTCATCGGTACCCCAGTCTATTGTGAGATAGACTCTTGATGACACGACTTACAAACAAACTTAACTTAAATCAACAAAATGGTCTCTAAACCTCGAATTATCTAGCCACTGAGTGTAATTACGAGAATAAATGGACTACCTTCACAACAGAGATATATAACATTAATTTGGTTCCCCTAAAATGGAATCAAGCGCTCGTATCTAAACCTGTATTCCGCTACTTCTCCACTCAGCTAGAAAGCAAGAATAGAATGAGGGAAGAGAAAGAGGGGGTAAGAAAGAAGGGAGAGAAAGAAAAAAGAGAAAGATAAGACGAGATAAAGAAGGTGAGAAAAAGAAGGAGGGAAAAAAAGGGTCAATAAAGATTTGGGAGAGAGAGGAGCGAGAAAGATGTGAACGAAATAGGGAATAGAAAGATGTGAGAGAAAGAGAGTCGAGAAAATGTGGGAGGAAGAAGGAGTGATAAAGAGGCAACGGAAAGAGGGATAGAGGAATAGAGTGAAAGAAAGAGGGTGCCAGAATAAGAGGGAGGAAAATAGACAAAGAGAACAACGAGGACAAATAGAAGAAAAGTTAAAAAAAGAAATAAAAAGAGGGAATCAGAAATAGGAAATGGGCGAGATAGAGAAGAAAATAGAAAGCGGGAAAGAGAAATAGGGGAAAAGAGATTGGGAGAGAAGGGAAAGGGATAAATAGAGGGAAATAGGAGAGAGGGACAGAGAAAGAATAAAAGAGAAGGGGAAAGCAGAGAGGTGAAGAGGAGAGAGGGGAAGATGAGAGAGGAAGTGGAAAAGGAGAAGTAGAAAGAGAGTGAGAGGGAAGGGAAGAAAAAACGGGGTAAAAGTAGGGAAAAGGAGTAAAGGGGAATGAATAGTGGCATAAAGAGGGGGAGAGGAGAGAAGGGTAGAGAGAAAGAGTGCGGAAAGAAGGAAGGGGAACTGCTAGCTCAGGGAGAAGTTTCGTTGATAATATATTTAGCAGTGTTGAGAGCTGTTGGACTTCATATGACATAAATCTTACTGAGCTATAAATTTATGAAGTACTTTATCACCTGGCTGCCTTCCTACAACCAAGCTCCGCTGAGCATTTCAATTCATTAACAATTTCCTGCATCTAGTACTCAAATCTCCACTTCCTCATGTACACAGATAGCAACAACTTGGACTTTTATATAAAGGAAAATATCATTACTACTAATATTCTATTTGAGTCCTGATGACGGGGAGATCGGGGTTTGATTCCCAGTCGGGAGTAGCGAGAATTATTTTTCTGAAATGGTTTCCCCCTCTCCCTCCACACAAATGAGTGTACACTTCCTCTATATTCAGCCTTACTCACTCCCAACACATTAGTGTAATTAATACATAAGCGTCTAACCCGCACGGACAGTAATACGTGGCGATAAAAACTCACTACAGCTAAGCACCCGTTTGGGTTACAGGAATATACCAAACGCTAATAGAATAAGTATGAGTAAGTTGTAGTTTAAGAGGAAATCAACCCGCTTTTACGTGAAAATAAAGTGGGAAACCATTTAGGGAAAACCACACTTGGTACGCCCGACCCGATATTTGAGTCCTGATATCCTCTTTTTCATTAGAAATCCAGTCTAACACGACAATGACTCTGACCGTGAGAACAGCGACGCATGCTGAACAACATATCCCAGGAATTCCTCTAAAGTCTAAGCGATAGATATAGTAGATTTATTATTCACAGAACCCTGTTTTTTTTTAGCACCGCGTCTTAATACACGTTCGGGTTACACGTTTATCTACTCATTACGCTGATGATTAAATGGATTAAGGAGGTTAAATTTAAAGGAAGTATATTCAAATTTGCGTGGAGGAAAAGTGGAAAATCATTTTGGAAAAAATCACCCTCTGTACGCCCGATTGAGATTAAAACCTCAATCTCCCCGTCATCAGCAGTCTAGCATCTTAGACCACGCGGCCACCAAATAGGGTACAAAGCCCTGTTGATTAGCAGATAGCTCGTTTTATTAATGATGGAAGATCCATTCATGTATTATTTTTTTTCAAATAAGGGAGGTATTTAATAGCGTAAAAGGCCTTTAAGGGTTCATTAACAAACTACGTATAGCTTATTCTATCCTTTTTTTTTTTTACACTCCATCCCCCCATGTAGCACCATGAAGACATTTTAGCCTTAACACTTCTTTTTACAACCTGTGTTACATAACTTTTCACTTTAAAAGTAAATGTCATTATTTCTTTCGGGAATTTTTCTTACACTAAAAGGAATCATCTTAATTTATTACAACTCATAATTGGAATTATTCTATAAGTGTCTATTAAAGGTGAAAACATGAATACAAATAGTAATTTTTAATCATTAGAAAGTATAATATTTATTTTACGTAAAAATGTGTAAAACCATCTCATGTATATGTAGACATTAGAGCTCCCCCTCAAAAAAGTTAGGTGGTTTATAGATGACCAATACCTATTGCATTGATTCTTGTTTCATTTTAAATTCTCTCAACCCCTTGGAGAGTGAAGTATTGTGATTGTACAAGAAATCGAAATCGAAATCAAGATTTTGACAAATGTCGACATTTCAAGACTCCCTGAGACCGAAAAAGAGTTTTTTCACTATGCTGTCTGTCCGTCTGTATCTTAGAATAAAGCCGAAACCATTTTACCGTTCGGAATAAAACTTAGTAGCTAGGGTTTTAATAAGGCTCCCCAAGGTGTTTTTGGAATTATATATCTAACCTTAAAATCGATTTTCTCTAAACTCGCTCTAACGATTTTTATTAATTTTTTTTATTCAGACATTGCTTAAAATAACAAACAAAGTGGCAATTTTAATCTTCCTATGAAAATTATTTGAGTACCTATAATTTACATTAGCGGAAATTCCAATTTTGATCACACCTCCACAACTATTTGAGATAGGAGATAACTTATAATTGTAGAGCTGTAGAACTATTAAAAATATTTTTTTATTTAAAATAAATTCATCAATAGCTTCTAAGCTAAGAACAAATATATATTTGGTTTTCTTATGATCTTTTAAATGTAAAGTTCATTGTTATGATCGTTGGTGGAGCGTTTCTGCAAATAAAAGTATGTTATTTCTTTCACAAATTTTACGAGTTTAGTAAATGTCTATTTTCAGATAAATAAATGGTACGGCGCACCGCACAGACTTTCTCTCTTTTTCTATAAACTCGTAAGATTTCTGAACGGAATAATGTACATTGTATCATCACCACTCCACATAAGAACACGCATAAAATAATATACAATGTTATAGAATCAATGAGAAAAGAGGCACATCTTTGTCCACCTAAGAACATTTCAAACAGTTTAATGTCTTCCACAAGGGTCAACACTTCGTATTAAAATTTCGATTTCTGGTTAAAATTTTAACATTTTATAAGGTGTTGCAGATCTTCAAGTCATCGCATTGATATTTAATTATTCATTTATA
>CABFWB010001539.1:79833-93477 GCA_902151455.1 Timema bartmani
CGTGTATTAATCACAACTTGTGAATATGAGGAATGCCAGGCCTCCACCGTGGTTCGGATTCCACGTTAAACTGTAGGTCCTCCATTTCATCTCACAATCACCCTACCATTACACATTAGCGTAAGTGCATATAACCCGAACGGGTAGTAATACGCGGTGCTAATAATAATAATAATATAATCAAAGTAAGCCTTTGCAAATAAGAATCACCATTAGCGTGGAGAGAGGATGGGAAAACCACAACAATAAATCACTTGTCAAAAACCACCCTCATTTCATTGAGCCAAGATTCGAACCTTTGCCTCCTCGTCAACAACTATCGAGAGCTAGCTGCTAATCACGCGCTCAATCGCTCGCTCGCCAGTTTGGCCACCCAGTCGCTCGCGCGCTTGTCAGTCTGACCGAAACCTAAGGAATTACTCTCTCAGTATACTAGACTGACGATTATAGTGAGATAAAATTTCATGTCCTGGTTGGGTGTATTGAGGGTGGTTTATTCCAAAATTGTTTACCACTCTACTTCAATGCAAATGCGGGTACATTTCCACTAAACTCAACTTTAATCCTATTCAACACTTAATCGGCCCCATGGTGTAGTGGTCATTGTACCTGTCTACGAGCCTAAGGGTCCTGGGCTCGATTCCCAGTTAGTACTTTGGGTATTTTTCCTGGAAGGGAAATCACCCTAACGGTCACCAAGGTTTGGTTAGTTAGGTTTAAGAGTTTCCACTGGTTCTATAACCTCACACTCAATATCATCATCACCTCATCTCATCGGGACATGGAAAAAGCCTCCATGGAAGGGATGTACGATTAGTACATTCGGGTGTCCCCTGGGCAACGATACATTAGTACTGGCTAATCTTTCCACAAAACTGGGCTACGAGTGATGTATCCCAGACACGCATATATATATATATATATATATACATATCCTTAGCCCATTATCATACTTAGTATATAAGCGTAAAGTCCGAATTCATAGTAAAACCCATAATTTATTTGAGGTATTTAAAATGTTCTTTTTGAACCGACTGATTATATCAGCAAACGAGAATTTCTATGATCGAGAGCAAAAGGTCCTACAAATTTTGTCAAGAAAAAACCGTCAACCTTGGCTGGGTTGGAACCCACGAACACCAGGCCTTGAGGGGAGCACTTTACCCCAAGACAGCCGAGCTCAACCTCAAATGGAATTATAGACCTAATGATGAAAAAATCAATGCACAGCTCTGTATGGTGATGATTTCCTATATTATAGGAGTTGCGTTTCGTGAAGGTAACTTTAATTCAGTCTGAAAGGTAGCAAGCCTACCTTGTTTGGTTCCACTATGGTTCAGAGTATAAGATGTGTTCATACTTCAATCCGTCAACGTTGAACTGCTATCTTTGAGGGTAAACTGAGTCTACTTTAGATTTGTTTTGGCGAGTAGCAGTTTGCACTGTCTGCTGGCAGTAATTACAACGTGTATTCAAACATGCATACTATTTTGAATAAATAGGGCTTCATATACTAGTAAGCCATTCCGTTTATCTTACCACATCAATATTTAGTAGTGTTGGAAAGGTTTATACGATCGTATTAATCTAGCGATGACATTATTAATAGCTGTACTGCGTGGTTGTCAAAAAAAGTTTAAGGATTTTTGAATGTCTATTGGATTATTTTTAAATGATTTGTTTTATTACCAAGATAATACAATTCATGTTAATAGGATTGGATTTGGACTGTGGCTTTTAGTTGTTACGGTCCAAGCTTAAATAACTTAGTATATTTTGTCCTGAAATAATAAATGAATACAGCTTTTAAGCAGATTAGCTTCGTTTTGACCGTTTTTTTTTTAATTTACAAGGATTTTTAAAATGGTTAACCCTAATCAATACATTATTTTAATGTTAAATAAAATGATGTAGGAATATATCATCCCAGTATTTAAACTAATAAGATATAATCGAGACTAGCAAATTTTTTGAGAACTAGATTTATGGTATTAGCTTTAAATTTAATTGCTAGGTCTGCGTTTTATACCTTTTTATTTATAGGTAGTATTATTCCAAAACATTTAAGGGTAGGCAGATTTTTTTTATATCTAAATAGTAAACTACTTCAAGTAATACAACCATTTAAGTAGTTTAGGATCATATTTAGTAGACACACCTGATATCCTAAATACTATGGATTTATTTATAAAAAAATTTCAATTGCAGCCATATTTTCAACTCTCCATAACTTTGAGTTTTAGAGATAGCTATAATAAAATAAAGTCTATTTTCTTCACATTCTAAACTAATAAAATTAGATTTGAAATTAAACAAAAATTATCATTAACAGCTCTAAGCTTCTCATATTATCTTAACTAATTAATCAGAAGAAATAATGGGGAAGTTTTAATCGATGAATGTACAATTTGCAGAAATAATGTTTTACTATTTTTCTAGTAACTGTTATATATTTGCTAACTACATGGATTAATATAACGATTTGTACTATTACTTATTACTCTGTTACGTTGATATGTATTTAAGTTTAATTCAATTATTGGTGTGTAAAATTAAATTATATAATTTATTAAAATATTAAGAAAGCTTTATTTTAACCTAAAAATTTTATCGAATTTTTATAATACTTGAAACCTTTAACTATAAAAAAGAAATTGAAAAATACTCCTACACTCTAAATAAAGAAGATACAATCGGATAAGTAGTCGAATAATAGCAATCAATACAATCGGTCAGTTTTTGACTCTACTCCAGCCCCCCCTTTCCCATCCGCCAAGCTGCTAACTATGTATAGCCTGATCACATGAGACGCTAGTAAGCTGCCTTTAGGAGAAGTTCACAAAGGCTTTGTAGGATTAAACCCTAGAATTTATCCAGGATTTATAAGCCTTTGTAAATCTACTAAGGGCTTAGAACTTGCTCATATTAATGAGGTCATTTGGTTTCGCTAAGAGGGGGAGGGGGCGAGGTTGTAGGGAATGTGGGTAACCATACAAGGCCGTGGGCCGTAAAGTTACACCGTAACTATAACTAGTTTTGAACGTTCATCTAATTGTCAAATTTTAAAAATTGAGGCCATCCCCTGCGCTACTGTCGGTTTTGATGAAAACCGCGGCAGCTTGACTTGTCTGGTTTACCGGTGTCGGTGAGGTCTGTGATCGAATCAAGGCCGTATGTACACCAGGTTTATTCATAGAGCTGTTTCTAATTCCCCCTCAGTGAAAATGAGGGTACACATAATTTAAATGAAACGGGTATTAAGTCTAGGAGCACGGTACTATTCTACCTTCATCATCTCAACCTCATTAGTGTAAATATGTGGATATCCTGGATGGGTAGTAAGACGTGGAGCACGGTACTATTCTACTTCCTCATCTCTACCACATTAGTGTAAATATGTGGATATCCCGGACGGGTAGTAAGACGTGGAGCACGGTACTATTCTACCTTCCTCATCTCTACCACATTAGTGTAAATATGTGGATATCCCGGATGGATAGTAAGACGTGGAGCACGGTACTATTCTACCTTCCTCATCTCTACCACATTAGTGTAAATACGTGGATATTCCGGACGGGTAGTAAGACGTGGAGCACGTTACTATATGTTTAGAAATTGGGCTCATATAAATCGTGCCGGAAGTCATACAAATATTTAGTTTTTCACATGTTCTAAATAATTTATCGATTGACAAATCTGATAAGCCTTTAAGTCATTTTTAAATAGTTTTGTTAATATTGTTCAATTAAGATATATTTTATAATCTAAATGTCCGTCAATATGATTTGAAAGTAACACTCCATATTAGGGCCATGTTGTGACTAATATGGAATACTCATAAAATTACAATTAAACACATAATTTGCATTATTATTATTATTGTATTTTTATAATAAAAACTGGTTTGGTTGTTCAAAACATAAACATAAATGATATGTTTAGTTTTCAATAAAAAGAAAATACATCAATATAATTTATGGTGCGTAACTCAAAAATTATTCAATATTTTGCATTTTATTCTATTTTTTTAAATCCGCGTGTTTTGAAACCAGTGTGCCTCAAAGGGGGTGCCCAAGTGTTGAGCCAAAAAATATATAATAATCTGGTTTTAGGTGATATTAACTTAGTCTTTTTACCCGCTTCAGTGGCCACGTAGTCTAACGTACTACTCTCGCAGTAGAATAGACTATCGATGAAGGTAAGATCAAGGCTCGAATCTCAGTTATATTGAGGTTTTTCTTCAAAAATAGTTTTCCATTCTCCCCCAGGCAAATGTGGGTATACTGGCTCTAAAATTAATATAACCTTCATAATCCCCTGGTGTAGTTAGTAAATAAATATAACACGAACAGGTACTAGGACGTGGTGCTAGAATATGTTTTCCTCGAGTGAGTTATTAAGTGCGTGCACCATAGCAGGCCCAACTCAGCCCCCGGCTCACGAGAGGTATGGGAGTAAAAGGGAAAAGAAAAGATATACGATATGACAGAAATGTGTGCGATACATTCGTATTTGAATGATTACTCGACATTTTCTACGGTGACAAAGAGAGAAAGTTTCTTGTTAATAACTACAGTATGTCCCTATTATGATAGAATGCAGATTTGTGCACAGTGCTTAGCTGTGAAGCCATTCTAAAATGGTCAAAAACGGCCTTTTCAATGTAGTTTTTATCCATATATCATTTAATATGACAACAATGTTCAACCTTCACCTCTGACAAGACGTGTATTAATCACAACTTGTGAATGTGTGGAATGCCAGGTCTCCACCGTGGTTCGGATTCCACGTTAAACTGTAGGTCCTCCATTTCATCTCACAATCACCCTACCATTGCACATTAGCGTAAGTGCGTATAACCCGAACGGGTAGTAAGACGCGGTGCTAATAATAATAATAATAATAATAATAATAATAATAATAATAATAACAACAACAATGTTCAATATTAGGGCCTAACTTGGGATGTGGGGTACCCCTTGAGACTTTACGCGAAAAAAAACCTTAACCCCTTCTGGCCTCCCTCTCTCCCCAGACGCATCCCCCAAACACTTTGAAAATATGAAGGCCTCATGTATATGTTATAAACTTTTTATTTTTAAATTTGTAAGTCATAAATTTTCCATTTTAAAATAAAGTTTACTTAAAACTAAAATTAGCGTCTCCTTATGTTATATTCATTTGATAAAAATATTTATTTTCTTTAGTTTGGACACAATCTTTATTGAATAAAATAATTTGTTTTTCTCTTTTAAGGTGCGGCAGAAGGGAGTGCGAGTAACTTTACAATTTTTATAGAATTATATTTTTTGGCCAAAATAAATTAAATATTTATTCAGTAGCAACATAGAGTTTAGTTTTCTGCACATGCTAATATCAACAGATCTTGAATATCTGTCAAGGGTGTCCTGGAAATTTTGGCCAAACCTTTTCTCTTTATTTAAATAGTTTTGACAAAATTCCAGGACACCACTGACATATATTCACGATCTGTTGATATAAGCATGTGCAGGAAACTAAAGTCTATGTTGCTACTGGGGAAATATTTAATTTATTTTGGCCAAAAAATTTCAATTCTATAAAAACTGTAAAAATACTCGCGATCCCTTCGGCCGCACCTTAATCTAGGTAATGCGTAATTTGTATGAAGGTTTGCCAGTAATTATTAATTATTATTTACTGCTCACCTAGAAGACGCACATTTTATCACTCCCTATTGTAAAACTAGCGCTTGCAGAATTTCATTTAATGGATTGTTTTTGATAAATCCAATATGATATCGTAGAAAAAAGGACGTTTCTCAGAATGAAACGAGTTATTGGTACTAAGAATAGAGGGCAAACATTTTTACTATCATCTGAAATAACATACTTTAGGAATCATCGGCTCATAAGACAATCTTAAATGAAATAACTGTCCAAAACGAGGTTGTAGCTTGTGTAGGTTTAGTGACATTCCCTTTCGCACAGTTTCAACGCATTTATCCAATCGATTTAAAAAAAGTATCACCACGTCTTACTATCCGCTTGAGTTATACGCTTATGTACTAATTACGCTAATGGTTTTAGGGATAAGGAAGGTTATGTTTAAAGGTCGTGTATCCGTATTTGCGTGGAGGGAAAATGGAAAACCAGTTTGGGAAAATCCCCCTCAGAACACGTGACCGATATTCTAACCTCAATCTCCCCGTCATGGGTATTCTACTGTGTTGTCTACTGTGAGAGTAGCGCGTTAGACCATGCGGCCACCAAAGCAGGTTACAGTACAATTAGTTCAGTTGTCAACTAGTCTATTTAAGGCGCCACTCTCGTGTTAGACTGGCTTGCTGATGACAGATAGATTGGAGTTCGAATCCAGGTCAGGTCTACTCACGGTTACTTTTAATAAATTATTTCACACTCTCCTTCCACGCAAATGCGGATAGATTATCTCTGAAATGTTTCCTTCCTCATCCCTACCCCATTATAGTAACTATATAATTTGCCTAGAAACTGAACAGGTTGTGAGACGTGGTGATAAAAAAAAATGGTAATGGTGTTTACTTTCCCCATAGGGGTTGGTAGATTTACACAGCTCAGGGGGAAATGTGAAGTAATCATTTGTCCAAGCATTGACCGACAGTTATAAGTAAAACAATGGACTATTGGAAAGTCATTTAGGAACCTACGGAATATGGACCTCTTAGCTTACCACCAAATTCTATTATTACGGTCTATGGTTTGCTATCCAAAATACTGCAGTAAGTAGGACTGTGTATTATTAAAATAAGATAATTATTTTAGGAAGTTTTACGTTTAAAATTATTACAACACATCTAGCTATAGTTATAGCTGCATCAGTGGTCAGATGGTGTATAGCCCCACCATCTGACAAGACCTGATTATATGGATGGTGGGAATATTATCGTCTGAATTCCAGTCAGGTGTATTGAAAATGGTTTTACACTCTTCCTATATGCAAATGCGATGATGTTTCTTCTAAATCCACATTCCTTGCCCCTAAAACACGAGTGTAAATAATGCATATCCTCCAGACTATCTCATCCTATATCCAGTAGTAGTAGTCAGACTCTCTCCCCCAAATGTATATCCTCCAGACAAGTCCAACTTGTATCCAGTAGTCGTCAGATTCCCTCCCCCAAATGTATATCCCCCAGACTAGTCCACCTTGTATCCAGTAGTAGTCAGACTCCCTCCCACATGTATATCCTCAAGACTAGTCCACCTTGTATCCAGTAGTAGTCAGACTCTCTCTCCCAAATGTATATCCCCCAGACTAGTCCACCCTGTATCCAGTAGTAGTCAGATTCTCTCCCCCAAATGTATATCCTCCAGACTAGTCCACCTTGTATCCAGTAGTAGTCAGATTCCCTCCCTCAAATGTATATCCCCCAAACTAGTCCACCCTGTATCCAGTAGTAGTCAGATTCCCTCCCCCAAATTTATATCCCCCAGACTAGTCCACCTTGTATCCAGTAGTAGTCAGACTCCCTCCCACATGTATATCCTCAAGACTAGTCCACCTTGTATCCAGTAGTAGTCAAACTCCTTCCCCCACATGTATATCCTCCAGACTAGTCCACCCTGTATCCAGTAGTAATCAGACTCCATCCCCCAAATGTATATCTCCCAGACTAGTCCATCCTGTATCCAGTAGTAAGCAGACTCCATCCTCCAAATGTATATCCCCCAGACTAGTCCACCCTGTATCCAGTAGTAGTAGTCAGACTCTCTCCACACATGCATCTCCTCCAGACTAGCTCATCCTATATCCAGTAGTAGTAGTAGTCCGACTCCCTCCCCCAAATGTATATCACCCAGACTAGTCCACCCTGTATCCCCCCCCCCCACATACATTTCCAACACAACAAAATAGTCTGGAATCGGGGGAGCTTTTAGGGAGGGTGTAAAATTGATTGTCAGATTAGAGCTAGGATTAGAAGCCGGAGGGGGTGATAGGGGGATGGGTCATACTCTTTTGTAAAGTGCAGTTTCCGAACATCCAGGCAGACAGACGGCCCTGAGATTGGCTCAGCATCCGATGGACTCCAGTGTTCGTGAACAGGTTTCATTCTAATGGGGAGAGTTAACGATCCTGTGGGGTTAATTGCTAAGGCGATTAAATGGCACTAGATCCCTATGGCTTTGATTATTTCTTTTTGTTTTAACAGTTCATTAAGGCAAATTAAAATATTGATGGACTGCAAGATTAAATAAAAAATAAGACTTGGGCTTGCTAGAGTAGGGGGTCATTTTTTAATAGGGATACAATCTAATTCATTCCACTATTCTTTTAAAATCCTTCAACCTCGGTGTTCTTGGGTTAAAGTTCTCACCTCAGGACCCAATGTTTGTGGGTTCAAACTCAACCATGGTCAATGGATTTTTCTTGAACGATACAAATCTGTAGCGCAAATTTCTTCGAAGGAAAAGTAAAGCCATCCGTCCCATGTCGATTGTGGCTTGTAAAAGAACCATGGAAGATATATGAAAATACCATTCCCAGAAAAATTGGTAGGTTCTTTCAATATCGCTTATAGAAATTCTAAAGCACTGATATAATCAGTCGGTTCAGAAAGAACACGTTAAACACCTCAAATAAACAAAAATAAATTAAATATTAGAAGCTACTAGCTTCAATGGTCAAATGGTATATGGTGCCACTCTCGCAATAAAGTGGACTCATGATGATGGAACGATCGAAGTTCGAATCCTGGCAGGGTGTTTTAAGGGTGAATTTCCCTAAATGGTCTTACACTATTCCTTCATGTAAATACAGGTACAATTCCTCTAAATATAACCTTGCTCCTCCCTAACACATTAGCGTAATTAGTACATATGCGTATAGCCCGGACAGTTAATAAAATGCGGCGACAAAAAAAATTAAAATAAAATAACAGGAGTCACATTGACTCCTGTTTGACTCCTCATTGAGTAGTTCTGTGAACCGTAGACCTAGCTTCATCCATCTTTTTTATATCAAGTCGTTTTAACGTTACTGAATTTCGTAGACCTACTAACTTTTAAAGAGACGTCCAAGATCAGAGTCAAAGAAAATAAATAATACCTGAAAGACTACTTATGGATTTGGTATAATTGTATTAAATGATAGATCCTCCACCATGTTCCATGCTAAAACAGTGTATCATGATTTAAACTCCAATATGACTACATAGCTTCGCGCTTTTTGGTAATTGGAAATTGATTTTACATTAGGTATGTAAGCTGACCCTTTTTAAAGCCTTGTTAATTATGTAACAAGTTAGATCCCAACATGTTGGTTGGCCAACATAAGAAGAAAATTAATCCGCGTTTATCTATGCCAAGTTGTTGGGCCAACATCTTGGGGCTACCTCTAGTATTTAATCAGTTGATACATTTTTAGCTATGGAATGCAACTTAATCATTGTCATTTCTTCATATATTTTGTTAGTAGGAAGTTTACTCTTGCAGAAAAAACCCGCCTCGGTGGCACAGTTAGCTAACGTGCTAATCGTGTTAAGCTAGACTGCCGAGGACGGGGAGATCAAGGTTCGAATATCTGTCGGGTGAACTGGGGTGGTTTTCCTAAATGGCTTTCTACTCTCCCTCTACGCCAATGCGGGTTCACTTCCTCTAAATTCAACCTTCCCAATTCCTAATCCATTAGCGTAATTAGTACTTAAGCGTATAAATCAAACGGGTAGTAAGACGCGGTACTAAATAATAATAAATAGTAATACCCTTGTAGAAATAAATAAAATGTAAAAAACGATAAGGGGCTTGATGTTTTTTTGGTTAAACCTATAATTGGAGGTGTGTATATGGGAATAATGAATTACCTACGTTTGCAAAGTGGATTTGATTAATTTGTTAGCATGTCATCTGAGGACTATAAGTACCGGTACTTACTTAAACTTCTGTATTTTTTTATTTACGTGGTAATGTGAGAAGGAAAAATGTTGTGAAAACTGCATTGAAAAGAAGGTTTGTGGAGTTTGTTACCTATCAGCAGGACAAATAGGACTATAAATTAAGATGTAAGGTCAATAATTGGGTTACAGGGGGTACTTAAGATAGTAGAGGAAGCAAGGGTGAGATGATATGGTCACGTAATGAGAATGGAAAAGGAAACAGTCCCGAATATATTGACGGAGTTAAAGTTTGGAGTGAAAAAGCTGCAAGGAAGACCTAGGAAGAGATTGGAGTGTGAATACAAAAGTGGATGAGTGTAAGGGAAGAAGAATGGT
This sequence comes from Timema bartmani, assembly GCA_902151455.1. Classification (NCBI taxonomy): domain Eukaryota; kingdom Metazoa; phylum Arthropoda; class Insecta; order Phasmatodea; family Timematidae; genus Timema; species Timema bartmani. The sequence continues at coordinate 90,062 of CABFWB010001539.1, forward strand.
GGAAAGCCAAAGGAATATGGAGGCATTTAACTAGACTGACCTGGCCACAGACTTAAAACACTTCATGATGATGACGATGATGATAATGAGCAACTGACTTGATGAACACATTTTTATTTAATCCTTATACGAATAATAGAAGGCATTGATTTATTGAACAGATCGGGGACAAAATTATTCGGGGACTGCCAGAAAATTGGAGAAGAGTGTTCATCTTAGTCTAAGGACCAAACCATAGTTCAACCCCTGTCAAGGTCTATAGTGAATTTCTGTATTATCATTTCTATTTCAAAGGTTTAACTTGATCTCTGGTTTATCTCAAGATTTTTATTTTCAAGTCTCTTCATAAATACTTGCTTGAATAAATATGCAGTCAGGATATAAAAGAGGGCAAAAGAGAAAAGTAAAAATGTGGGTTGACAGGTCTATTTGCAATAAATGGAAAGCTACGCGAAGAAGTTTTTATCCACTTTGTTATGGTCCTCTCCAAACATTTGCCAGCAAACCAAGTTGTTATGCAAAATATGCACATCATTCATGCGGAATGCGGAGTTAAATGGGTTTGGTAAACATTCCCTTCAGACTATTTTCCAGTTTCTTTAAAAAAGTCGCAACAGGTGGAAAATGTATTAAAAATAATCTTATTTATTTGTGGTATTTAAATTGTACTTTATAAAACAACTGATCATAACATCTCGCGAATTACAAACGAACTTATTTTTAAAGCAGAAATAACACCCAACCTCACCTTTTATATGTAAGCGAAAGCTCAAATTTCATCAATGATACATTTTGAGGTCCTCAACGAGAATGGATACAGGGCTATTAGTAAAATTTTTTAAATGATTAAGTAAAAATAACTCGCTTCTGTGGCCACATGACGTGACTCTCGCAGTAGAATATACCGCCGATGACTGAGAGATTAGGGTTCGAATCTTGGTCAGGTAAATATGAGTTTTTTTTTCAAATTGGTTTTCCTCTTTCCCTCCACGAAAATGTGGGTACACTTCCTCTAATTATAACCTTCATAATACCTAAAACCATTAGCATAATTAGTGTATAAGCGTATAATCCGAACGGGTAGTAAGATGCGGGGCTAAGAAAAAATTAAACTAGCTCTGAGCACTACTCATATAACTAGGCTTAAATTAGTACAGAAACACATTTTTATACTCAAAATCTAAATTAGACACAGGGCATTTTATATGTGCAATAAGGTTGTCTATTAAGCCATAAACAAATACTAAACTACTTTAGATATTCTTTGCCAAACCCTTCCTTNAGTCTTTAAAATCCCGTTTCTTGTATTAATAAAAACCCATTCGTGCTGTACGCATATTTAATAATTACGCTAATGTTTCAGATATTAGGAAGGTTTAATTTAGAGGAAGTGCACAACAAATTGCGTTGAGGGAGAGTGGAAAACCATTTAGGTAGAACCATCCTCAGTGCACCCGACTAGGATCAAACCCCGATCTCCTCGACTTCGGAAGTCTAATTTAGCACGAGAGTCACGCGTTAGACCATGCATCGAAGCGTGTGACTGCAGTTACTCACATTTTAATCTAAGTGATAGAGATAAGAATATCTGTGATCTTTTTTACCTTCATTTGCTTAACGCCATTGCCTATTTGGTGAATTCAAAGTTATTTTGTGAAGCGGGTTGCATCTTAACTTGAAGCACCTAAACACTAATACAATTATATTTAGCGCGTCTGGGTTACATCATTCGTAGGCCAGTAGTGAAAAGATTATCCAGTACTAATATACCGTAGCCCAGGGGACGCCCGAATGTACTAATCGTACATACTTTCCACGGAGGCTCTTTTTATGTCCCGATGAGAGGAGGTGATTGTGATAGTGAGTATGAGGGTGTGGAACCAGGGGAAATACTTAAACTTAGCTTAAGCCTGATTAACCAAACCCTGGTGACCGTTGGTGCTATTTCTCGTTCAAGAAAATACCCAAGGTACCAGCCGGGAAACAAACCCGTGAACCCTATGCTCGTAGCCGGGTGCACTGACCACTATAATATGGGGCTGGTTAGTTAGGCACTATCCCACCTATACTCCCATGTATGAAATAGAAAGAGAGGGCAGTCATGTAGCAAATTCATTCTGGGATAATACTTACTAAGCCCACCACCAGTGGGGACTATTGGTACCATATTACCGGGCTCGAGAGTCCCAGGGGCCCGGGACCAAGTTTCAGATTCACAAGTTTCAAAATAATGTATAAGATGAAATAATTTACAATATAAAATATGAATTCCAAGCGAAAAAGTGCCTATCCATTCTAAAGAACAGTTCCCACCAGATGAGGTTTGCTAGTAAGAAACTTACTGGTATCTCTCACAAATAATTGGTTTGGCATAATCTTGTCCTTTTCGAAATGTTTGGAAATGTCAGCGAGACTATGATTTTTGTAACTTGCAGAAACTAATTTCGTCACACAAAGAGAATATGGCAGTCAATCAAGTTCAGTTTAAATACTTCATCATGTGCGTAGCATTTCAGTGTTCAGTTAAGTTTCGTAAATTGTTTCTCTTTTTGTAAAAGTGACAATCAAGTTTATAAAAACAAATATAAACCACGGTATTGATTTGGTGTTGAAACAAAGAGGAGGATGGTATTCCCCATCTGGAGAGAACTTGTTCCCCCCTGACTGGAATAAGCTCCTTCCTCCCCTGGAATAAACTTTTCCTCCTTTAGATTGATCTAGCTTACCTCTGATATTCTCGAACATGAAGCTGAAAGATGGCTTTGTATCAAACTCCAAATAACTTATACAGGCGTCCAATTTTTAAAAATTCGTTGGGAGAAGACGACTTTAAATAGCTTGAAGAGACATATAATTTTCAAATACTTGTCAGGCGAGGACACTCCAAATAGCTTCTAGAATCACCCAATTTAAAAACAATTTGACGGGGGAAGTCCACTTCAAATAGCTTCTATAATAGCCATCTAATTCTAGATGAAGATCACTCTGAATAGCTTCTAAGGACATTCAAATTTCAAAAGTTTTATAATTAAGGAGGAATCCAAATAGCCTATAGAATAGTCTAATTTTAATAATAATTCTATAGGAGGGCTGCTAACCTATTTTCTTGACATTTGATGGGGGATGATCCTAAGGCCCATAAAAACCTTTTTTGTTTGTTTGCTAGCTGCCCCTTAGACAAATAAAGTTTCACCGCATCTGAAGTCGAATATTACAAAAATATGGGGGCCCGCACTTTTACCCTGGTACTGGGCCTGGTTTAATCACCTGGCCGGCCTGACACTTACCCTCTTTCACTATATATATATATATATATATACATATACACTCACTCTACTATTTATGCCTGGACAGTATTGTCTTGCATTTCAAAATTATATTTTTCTTGTTTTCTATTCTAGATATATATATATATA
>CABFWB010001539.1:94708-126902 GCA_902151455.1 Timema bartmani
TTTTTTTTTTTTTTAACCCATATGGCCTGTGATTTCAAAAATGTTGCCAACTCCTAGTCCAAGGCGTCATTCCCGCAATACACTGGACTGCCGATGATGGGGGGATAATGGTTCGAACCTCGGTATCATGTAAGCCTACTGAGAGTGATTTTCCTAAATGCTTTTCCACTCTCCTTCCATGCAAATTCATATACTCTTCTTATATATTTAGCCTTACTCGTCCCTAGCACATTAGCATAATTAGTATATATGCGTATAACTTGAATGTGTTGTGAGATGTGGCGCTAAAAAACTATACCTTTGAACCACGGTAATCGCAACAACCTGGGGCTTTCTGAATTCTTCAATTGATAGCAGCGATTTTGAGATCAGTTTAAGAGTTTCTTTTCTCCAATTTAATATAATTATTTCTTGATTTTGTTGTATTGTCTAGTATTCTTAATGGAAAACGTTTTCACTGGTCTCAAATCCCATTGTTTTCTAGCGTAAAATACAGAAAACTTCATTAAGACGCTACGTCTTGTTCGAACTGTATTACTTACCTACAGTGGAATTATGACTTCTTTGGTTTTACATGACAGCTAGCGGAAACTAGCAGATAGTATCAATAATGCCAACATTGTCTGAAAATAACTTTTGACAACATATTTGGAAATAATTATAATTTGCTAAGTTATTTGCTAGGTTATTATACTACACGTTCAGATTTATCACATTTATAATGTTGGTAATAATAATATCAACAAATCATTATTTATAAATAAAAAAATTAGTAAAAATAATTTAATAATAATAATAGTAAAAACTAATATGGGATTAAATGCTAGTATTTTTAAAATGTTTACTACTGTAGAGAAAATTAATAATTAATACTAGGCATAACATCAACATATCAAGGTCAACAATAAAAAAAATAGATAAAATTCTCATATATGTTTCTTGTATTGACCTAAATTTTGACTGTAAAAAGTGACAGCTGCTAAACACATGTTTTTGCATTATATGGTTCGGCGTAGGGATACGTAATTTGGTCTGGTAACTTTTCATAGCTGTCAGTCAGCACCAAAGAAGTCATAGGGCTACTGTAAGCTAGGCGTTATCTGTGGGGTGAGACGGGTTTTTTTAGATCAAAATGTCATATTTTCATGTTTAGAGACCAACCACCATAGGACTGGTGGTAAATGATATCTAGCATAAGATGTAAAAACGATTAATATAAAAACATAATTAAAAACAAATTGTTGACTGTGAAAATTTTGACTGCCAAAAGTTACAAGAAATCATTTTAATATGGTATTGCAGATCATATGGTTTGGTGAATGAATACACGAGAAAAGTTCAGGTAATATTTGCTAGCTGTCACTTAAAAGCTCGGTCCACACGAGACATTTTTATGCTCAGTTACATTTAATACATTTAATAATAAAATAATAACTATTTATACTCACGATTAGTGACGAGCTACCTTTTTGAAAGTGTTAGCAAAAAATCTACTCTATAAAGTTACGTCAAACAGTGAAGAAAATTGTTTAATTAAGCCTTATGGCTAAGCATGTGATAAACGGAATACACACCTGAGTATTGTAGCCAAAAGATTGGTAACATACTTCTTGATCTTTCACGGGAAGTGGGTGCAGATACATGTCACGTATGAGCATTCCGGTGTTCCCAACATATTGTATCCAGTATAGTTAATGGGAATTGCTTTTTCTTATGCCTTTCATTCCATTCCTTAGTAGAGGGGATCTTAACCTTTTACACGATTAGATTATTATTATTAGCACCGCGTCTTACTACCCGTTCGGGTTATACGCACTTAAGCTAATGTGTAATGTAGGGTGATTGGGAGATGAAATGGAGGACCTACAGTTTAATGTGGAATCCGAACCACGGTGGAGGCCTGGCATTCCTCACATTCACAAGTTGTGATTAATACACGTCTTGTAAGAGGTGAAGGAAGGGTTTGGCAATCAGATAAATCTGTGCCGGGACCAAGGATTGAACCCCGGACTCTCAGCACAGAAGTCTGACACCTTACCCCTAGACCACCAGGTCACCCTACACGAATAGAGACCACCAATAGATTGGCCAATATGTCCCCATATTCCCCTCACCAAACTGTCGAAATCATAATTATCATCATAGCTTAGTTCTACTTTACATATGGATAGCTAGAACAGAACAACCGAAAGAAATTATAAGGAATTTATCATATTTATTTATATAAATACTGCGACCAACCCCGTGGTATAATGGTCATTGCACCTGGCTACAAACTTAAGGGTTCTGGGTTAGATTCCCAGCTGCCACAATTGGTAATTCTCCCAAAAGGGAAACCATCCCCCTGGTAATCAGGTTTTGGTTGATTAGATTTAAAAATTTCTACTGGTTCCGCACCTTCTTACTCACTATCATCATCATCTCATATCATCGGGACATGGAAAAGCCTACACGGAAAGATGTACGATTAGTACACTCGGGCGTCCCCTGAACAACATACATGTAAACATAATTAATCCGTGTAGATAGCTGTGGTAATTTAATTTAATCTAACAACAATGGGGCTACATTTAAAAAATGTTGTTGTTAGATTAAATTAAATTATCACAGCTATCAACACGGATTAGTTATAATATTTATTTCATTTATGCGTGTTTGTTTTTTTGTAACTGTAGCCCCATTATTTGGTTCCCATAACCTCAAGGGGTATGGATACCCCCAGTTAAGAACCCCTGCCTTTGTACATTCCCATCATATAAATGGTCTGTATCATGTTAAACAAACAAAAAACTTTACTTTTATTTTAAACTGTTACTTGTGGCAACACTAGATACTACTACGTTTTGTCATTGTTAATGAGATGTTAAGGTGTTGTATCTGAAATGGTTATCAGCGATATTTACAATTTCCAGTTATAGAGAAAAAACATTTTATCCCTCAATGAAAACAATCCCACTCCAAACTTTGAAGTTCTAGTATAGGGCTCGTATTTCAAAGAATATTTTATCTCTATTGCTTCATTCATCAAAGTAACCCTCCCTTATTTTAGCAGCATATTGTGAAGCTACCTATAATGAGATCACATAATGTTTTTCAACAAATATTGATTCTGGGGCAAAGCTCACACACAAATGTTGAATTGCTGTTGTTATTTATTACTCCCTTTGAATCCACCTGCGTGAGTAGAGAATGAATTGAGGACAAGGAATTCTTACAATGGAAGTTGCTTCAATACAATTTGTTTGTTTTCTAATTCCAACAAAATGCGAGCAGAGTTCATTAAAATTATTCCTCTCCACCTATTGTATTTTAAATCATATAATGCCCACACCGTTGCTCAGTCTACCTACTGATATCCAAATCCTAGATTAATTTTCCATTAAAACTTAATATTTAAAATTTAAAATTTGATATTTTCTACCTCTAGGGTTTGGTTGATGGTTGCCTTAGAATCTAGCTATAATTTTTTTTTACATCCATTAATGGCTTGGTTCAGTTTTTTTTATTCAAATCATATATTTTTACAATACCGCTGGCTAAGCTTCATAATATAATCGAATTATAGTGAGTTTCTTAAAGCCAGCACTTATAACTACCTAGCTGGTCCTCTCGCCCAACTATGACTTTTGAAAGAAATATTATAGATTCCTTCATCATTGTCGAGCGTGTTTAGGGAGGGTTTTCTAATAGACTTTACACTCTCCCTTCATGCAAATGTGGGTACTATGAGAATTTTCAATAATCCTCGAGGTGTTTTTTTATTTATTCCTAGCTTATCGTAATTTAATTGTAATAATTGTGATTTTCTGATTTTTTCTTTTTTTATATATATATTTATATTAGTGTGGTGTGAGTAATGGCCGCCTTAGCAGCACGTTCGTTTTGGTTGCTGTTACTCGGGGATATTAACTATTTAAGGTGGTTCCCTGGTAGTTTACATCTTTGGAAAAAACGCAACATATCTGAAATTTAATATTGTATTAATCTTTGCATTATTTTATTACTTACCTTATTTTGCAGTCATTTTCAATCGTGGTTTATTTTTCGGCTTATTTTCATTAATTATAAATTTATTTTAAAGGATCCATCTTGATTAGTTAAGTAGTTCACGAACCCACCACACAAGCGTGTTGCTAGGAGAGCATTTCTGCAGCGAGATGGTAGAGGGAGAGAGAATATTATTTTATTATTATTATTATTATTATTATTGTTTTTTCTGGCGGGCAGTTTTTTGATCAGGAGGAAGGCCATAAATGTTTTTGTAGTTGTTTTAAGAAATCAGAATTTTGTTATGGTTAATTTTAAGAGTTTCTCCCAAGTTTGTTTTCGTTTTATAAGAAGGCTATACTGGAAATGAAATATTTTGCGGGAATCTTTCTGCCTATTTTGGGCAAATTTGGAGCATTTCTGGGAAGATGCGTGGAAAAAACGGCCTAGGCGGGAAGATTCCTGCAATGATAGGGTGAAAGTGACGGTGGTGAGTGGAGGTTCCATGGCGGAGCTTCGAGTTTCTTTTTTTGGAAAGAACTTTCTAGTAGTGAATTTACCCATAAGAATATGGAGCTAACACTATACGCGTGTGCCTCAGCTCTACCAGAAGGAGAAATTACACCAGACATAGTCCGGTGGGGCTAGGCTTTTATTTACATGTGAGCATTGCATTTACGGTGAGCCCATTCCTTACTCTGGGGATAGCCAATGCGATACCTTTTCCAAGAACAAAATTCAATTCAACTCATAAAATTACAGTCATATTTTTGGTGGGTGAATTTCGAGAACCCCATATATATATAAAAAGACTAAAAAATTCTAACTGTTTACGGCCCTATAAGAGTGCCAAAGACTCGGGACCTCTATTCTTGTAATTTCCCATACCGGAACATTGTGAGGATCATATATGTTGTCATTTTTTTAATATTATATCTTTATTTCATGTATATATATTGTTGTAGGTCACTTAACTTGTACTATAACCATCCAACTAGGTCTCTTATCAACATGTACAGGTGTGAATCATATTGTATATCCTAATTGTGTTTTATCTTTATTTTACCTATCTACATATTGCCATGTTTCTTGTGTTTTCTTATTTTTTTTGTTAAGTACCTGTACAATACTAGTACCCTCTAAGTAGGACAAATTATTATGATTTTTTTTTTGCTATAATAGTTAAAGTTAGGTTCCATTTTTTGGGAGGGTGTTGTATGTATGCTTGTGGGTGTTTTTTTCCTCTCGTGCTCTACCGCTCAGCCTGAGCTGAAATATATACATCCCTGCAAACTGGGACAGCTTTCATTTCTCTGGTAAGGTTGTTCATGCTGTTAGTACAGGCTAATGTTGTATCCAAACATTCCTCCACATTACTACCCAGAAGAAATTTCCCCGAACTTGTTTGTATCTATAGTTTGTTCAACCAAAGTCCTTATATATATTTAGTGAGGGGGTTGTAACTCTCGTAACTCAACTGTTTTGTTAAAGTACACTTCCTTTAATTTTGGCTTGAGGTTTAAGTGGCTGATTTTTTTTGTGTGAATGTTATTTACTATCTCAACAAAATAGAGTTTCGAGCATTAAATGATATTTAAAATTGTATTTGATATAACTTCTGAATTTATATAAAAGTTACATATTATTTCATCAGAATATAATTGTGAATATTAAATTTCTTTGTTATTGTTTAAGTGACTTATTTGTTTTGTATAAATGTTATTTATTATATCAACAAAATATAGTTTCGAGCATTAAATAATATTTAAAATTATATTTAATATTACTTATAAATTTTTATAAAGGGTATATATTATTTCATAAAAATATATTTGAAAACATTAAATTTCTTTGTTGTTTAAGTGGCTAATTTGTTTTTTGTAAATGTTATTAATTATGTCAACAAAATATAGTTTCGAATATTAAATGATATTTAAAATAAATTAATTTTCTTTGTTTTTAAAGTGTCTAATTTGTTTTGTGTGAATGTTATTTATTATGTCAACAAAATATAGTTCTAAGTATTAAATGTTATTTAAAATAACTTATGAATTTTTGTAAACGTTATATATTATTTCGTCAAAATATAGTTGCGACCATTAAATGATATTTAAAATAAATTTAAGTTCCTCATAATTCTATTAAATACTACTTATGAATTAATTTAAGAGCTATTTAATCGGAAAAATATAGATGAGAACATTAAATGAGATATAACAGCATAAACAAGTTTTATTTTACAAGTGGCTCAAGGAATAAAACATTTGTTTCTAAAATAATTTGCCTCGATGGCGTAGTTGGCTAATGCGTTTGTTTCGTGTAGAGCCAGATTGTTGAGGATGGAAGAAATCGAGGTTTGAATCTCGGTTGGATAAATTACGCGAGTTTTCCACTCTCCTTCTACGCAAATACGGGCTCACTTGCTCTAAATTTAAACTTCTCAATTATCAATCCGTTAGCGTAATTAGTACTAAAGCGTATAACCCGAACGGGTAGTAAGACGTGGTGCTAAAATGTGTTGAGTTCATGTGCATGTGGGTGTGTGACACCTTACCTTAAACAAAATTTAGTTAAAATTATAAACAAATATTTAAACAGTGAAATAATAGTAATAGTATACTTGCGCAAATTAAAACACCATATTCTTCTATCGGGTTTGGCAACTACAGGGCATGAAGCAGGCGGCGAAAGATATCGGTGTTCGAATCTATGTTGGGCAAGGTTGGGAATTTGAATACCAGCTGAGGTGTACTGTTGGTAGTTCTCACTAAATGATTTCCCACTCTCCCTCCACGTAAACGCTGGAACACTTCCTGGCTCCCTCCACGCAAATGTGGATTCAACCTTCCCAATTCCTAATCCATTAGCGTAATTTGTACTTAAGCGTATAACACTAATGGGTAGTAATACGTGGTTCTAAATACCGATAAGCTCAACTTCGTGGCTATTAACAGGGAAGTTTGAGGATTGAATACAGGTCAACCGTATCGCTCAGCCTTCACACAAGTGCAGGTACATTTTATATCTTCCTCAGTACTACCAAATTTACTGCTAGTCCTGACAGGGGGTTGAAAAATAAAATGCTTCGACATACGTGCATTCTGATGGCTGTTTCAGCAAAATACATTTAGGCTGAGGATCCTATCTTGACTTGTCATTACGTCAGAGGTAAACAGCATCCTTAAAAACTTTTTTGAACGCAATACTCCCACTTTGGAGTAGGGGGTTGTGATGAGGCTTTTAATCCCTCGACATCATTTAATATACTTTGTCAACCAAAGAACATATAAACCAATTTAAATTTGTTTGTGGCTTGGAAGCTAGCTCGTGGTCCGCATAATTAATATAACTACAAAACTATATCATTTGGTTGTGTCTTTTTTCATTGGTTTTATGGCTTGACCAGACATGAATAAGTCTTCGTGGCTATTAGCAAGGAAGGCCATATGATTAATCAACATTTTTTATATATGTACATTTCTCACGTGTTTTCTAAAATTGGGCCCCTTTCTAACTATATCTCAATTTGCTCGACTGAGAATGCATTTTATTGTAATTTTTGTATACTGGCATCGATGATCGCATGGTCTAAGGCGTCACTGTTGTGTTATACTAGACAGCCGATAACAGGGTGATCGACGTTTGATTCCTGTTCTGACGTACTGAGATTGATTTTCTCACTCCAAGCAAATGCGTGTACACTTTCTACCCGGTCTAATTATACCAAGTGGAAAATCTGGTCGACCAGCAAAACCCTTTTAGATTTTGCCTTATTTTTTCACTCTCGCAAATGTGGGGTGCACTTGGATGTATCTGATTGGATGACCGCCCTAATAGACATTAGCTGTAGTAGCCCCGTGAAAGATATTGAGGTTTGAATCCCGGTGTGCATGCCTTCTAAATATCAGGTTCATCTAATTATGGTGGGGATGAGGTTGAAATCGAATCCCTTCTGTGTAAACTGTTGTTATTTCTCCCTCCAGGTGAATGCTGAAACTTTTCTTAATCCTCCCTACCACACTATCATAATTTATATATATATATATATCGACGCTTAGCCAGAAAAGGGTGCATATAGCTCGTCTAGTTATGATGGGGGGGAGGGAGGGGTTGGAATCTAAACCCTGCCTTGTAAACGGTCGGTAGTTCTCCCTCCAGGTAAAATGCTGAAACATTTTCTTAATTATCCCTACCGCACTATCATAATTAATATATAGACGTATAGCCAGAAAGGGTGCGTGTAACCCATCTATTTATGGCAGTGTAGGTCAGGGTTCGAATATCCTCTGAGGTGTACCGTCAATAGTTTCCCTCTCTAGCGCTCCACGTAAATGCTGGAAAATTTATACCTTACTCCTCCGCCAAAAGTGGTGCATGGCTGATACCTACATCCACGCATGTCAACGGACGATACCATACAAACAAGTTTAGTAGATTTTTGTGGTGGGAGATAGTGGGCCCTAACTGAGGATTCCGAGGCCCCTTATTGTGCATAATTAGAGCTGTGTTAATGCTCTATAGCTGTGACATAACTGGGAAAAACTCATTACTACATAGATGGGGGTAGGGGTTGGGAGATTACGACATTATTCAAGGACGTGATCTATTATTGTTTCGACTTGTCTTTTCGAGCCACAAAACTGGCACCGGGGTTGCGATGACGTCACCAGGAAAACCGATTACCACATAGATGGGGCGGGGGGAGTGTCGTGACACTGAAATAGATTCAGAGTATTGCGGTAATTGTTCACACTCTACGCTAAACAGCCGTTAGGAGAGGTTCGTGCTGCGCCCTCCCTAGCGATGCTGACACGTCATGGAACGCGTGTCCGACGACGTGGACTGCACGTTCCCTCTACCAATAAATACAATAAACTCCAACGCCCGTCCAAATCTTGCCCGGACATAAAAAAAACAATGAAACAGGAACAAACAAGTTTGGACAGGACCCAACAAGTTTGGAGCCACGGAAAGGGGGGCAGGGGGTTGGGAAAGTTGGAAGAGGAGGGGGAAAGCCAACAGCCAATCACAGGGCAGGGATTTCAGCCAGTCACAGTGCTGTGATGACGTCACAGCATTGTGAAATCATCACAATACACATTCTCTCCAAACAGGGATCAAAGGTCAAAGCTCAAAGTGGGGCGAGAGGGCTATCTAAGTAGTCTTATACTAAAGTTCCTTAATAAAAATAAATTTAACTAAGATCTTTTTAATACCTTCATAGTTTTCCCTCAAGCTAAAATAAAAGGTAGACAGTATTTATCAATCACCTCTTGTTTTCAGGTTTTTAAGTTAGTCATCCATAAAACTTCTGTATAGCCAGGATACATACAAAATTATCACCAAATATATTTTACACACCCTCCATCAATGAGGAAAATTATGTTTAATATAGTCACGTACTATGATGAAATATTAAATAAAAAATTAAAATTGGAAGAAAACAATCATTATTTTCCCTTTTAAAGAAGCATGAGAAATTTTCTTAAAATGGAAACATAATGTAAATTCTTTAATGATTCATTATAAAGAGAATATTTTTGATTTAATTTTAGCTGCCAGTTCCTCAAAATCTTTCCCCACATTCATCTATGTCAAACTAAAGAGAAATGAGGGTTGGATATATTGAGGAATATAGTAGTGCATCAAGTATTTTACATATATCACAGGCCTTGGCAACGACGCTATCAATATTAATGTACCGCCATTTATATGGAAATATAAGTTGACGCTCAAAATAATTACATTTTTGCTACAAACGTATTGACTAGCAAAATCACACTAAACTTTTGGAGCATATTTAATTTTCACTATTTTTATCATATGAAAAATAAAAGCGTATTTGTTCGTTTTGTCCTTTTGTCTATGGTAGGGATTTTGTACTTCAGACGTTTTGATATAATATTTTTTTAGAACCACGTATTACTACCCTTTATGGTAATACACTCATGTACTAATTACACTAATGGTCTTAGGGTTTAAGGAATTTATGTTCCGAAGAAGTGTACTAACATTTGCGTAGAGGGAGAGTGTACACCTGACCGAGATTTGAACCTCTATCTCCCCATCATAGGCAGTCTAGTCTACGAGTAGCACCTCAGACTATGTGGCCATCAAAGTGAGTTTAATACAATATACAATGTATTTTGATTAATCTTGCTACGTGAGTTTACATTCTTCATCTAAACCTCCTGTTTTGTTTCCCGTGGCCTGAACATTTGGTGTTGAGACTTTTCAAAGAAAACATTCAAAAATTAACAATTTTTTTTAAAGTTAGACTTAGCAAAGGTCAAATTTTTTAAAATACTTATTTAATTTGTAGTGATATGTTAGGGAACTAATGAAAGGATGTTTAAATTTGGCCAACAATGAAAAAATCCATCGATTTAAACCAAATTGAACTAATTTTAATACTCTCACCATGATCTTAATTAGGTCATCAATCTTGAGATTGGTTTGCTGCAGCTTTTAACTTTTACTTATCCTGGACGGATTTTTTTACATTCTTATACCTTCTTCTGGCAACATCGTTCTCTATCTGATTCATGGTCTCTAGTCTTGGTCTCCGTCTTGAATTTCTCGTTTCCACATCTACACTATCTTCGTCAAACTATCATACCTCAGTATATGTCCTACCATATTAACTCTTCTTTGCTGTACAACTTTCAATTAATTATAATTTTTTAATCATATGATTAGTGGATTCCTATGGTCTTTATCAGAAAGATCATAGATGGTAGCATGTCTAAAAAATGTTACACTTCTTGCTCATTAGAAACATGAAGCATAAATCCACTTTTTTCAATACTGACGTATTTGTTAAAACAGGTTAGAATACATAATAACTATGTAAAACACACAATAAAAATTAAAAGTTTGGTTAAATTAAAAAAAACTATGATTAAATACACAATAATGAAAGTTATTCTCATTTAACAACAACTAAAGTCCGTTTAAACCAGTCATTGTTTAAAACTTACTTTTTTTTAGTGAGCCCTAATAACCAACCAATGGATATACATCTATTAATATTAATACTATTATTAGTGGGTGTTCTGTCTTACGACAGGTCCATTCCTTTTGTCAGTGAAACTTAGACTTCCAATGCTTCCTGTCCTTTGCCTCCTTCAGCTCCCAGCATATTCTTATTTCCTTCAAGTCAACCAATATTTGAATCATACTTCTTCCTAAGATCCTCTTTCCCTCAATCTTTCCCTCTACGACGTATTGCAGAAGACAGTTCCTGCTAAGGATGTGTCCGATCCAGTTTGCTTTGCGCTGAGGAATCACATCCAAAAAATATCTCTTCTCACCCACTCTTCTTAGGACTTGTTCATTTGTCACCCTGTCTGTCTACCTGATCTTCTCAAGTCTTCTCCAGACATCTAAAGTTTTAAAATACAAATCTAAAATGATCATATTCAATAACATTTTTAGTGGCCGGAAAGTTTATAGCCACCAGGAATTAACCACGCCATTCACTCTATCCTGAGACACCTCCATCCAATACCTAACCTCATACACAGTATGCCTCAAATCCTCTTCACACTATCCTCCCATCGACATCTTGGCCTACCAAGGGGTCTTGTATCTTCAGGTTTCTCAACTAAAATGTTGTGTACTCGCCTTTCATCGCTCATAAGCACCAAATGACCACCACACCTCAGCCAGCGAGCCTTGATTATCCTTGATATGTTTGGGGATCCATACAAACCATGAAATTCTTCATAATGTAACGTCTCCATTCTTTTGTTTGTTTAACCCTCTTTGGCCCAATTAAAAAAAAATAGTAATGGCAACAAAAGATCACAGGGGTTTCTCATATATCCTTACTTAGGAACATACATCAAATAGAGCCTAAAAGACAGTTAAATACCACCAGAGTTAGCTAGTTGAAAGCGTGTTCAGTTCGAATAACCTTACTTTGACCTTGAAGATCAATATCTGAGCTCTTAATCCATTTTGGATTAGGGGTGGTATTTTTATCTCAAGGAAAATTTTGGTAAATTTCTAAGTACATAGGGCTTAAGCTTCTACAAAATCTTTCCAGAGATTTACAAACAATAAAATTGAAAATTGACTTTATCTACTTCTTAATGATATATCTATTTAAATAATATGTAAACTACACGCCATCATAAAACCATTATCCCTTAAATAATTCCAACCATGAGTGTAAACCTAGTAAATATCAATATTGATTTTTATAGTACTTATAGTTTATAATTCCAAGCAGCACAGATGCTAACTACACCTGAAATGATATACCTAAAACTAAGTAACTGTTACAAACACGGTTGAGTTACAGGCAAACGGTGATTCTAACCTTTGACCCAACCCTTTGATATATTTTTTTCTAAGCTTTCACAAAAGAGCTACTGTTTAATTTTGTTTTTAAAACATTCAGTACTTATAGTGAGAGCCCCAATAAAAGCTACCCTGCTCCATAACGGACCATCATTGAAGCAAATCCTACGTTAAAAGAAGGGAGAGTTCGCTCATTAAATTTCCCTATTCTCTTTTGTTTTTAAACTTCTATGCACACACAAACACTTAATAATAACAAAACCTATTTTAAATAAAATATTAGCTCTAGTAAAGATGGAAAACGAGCACCGGAAAAAAGTTTTATATAAAGAGGTTAGTTGATAAAAAAATGAAACTTAGATAAAATGAGAATTTTTATTTAATATTCTTCCTTTTTATAGACCCTTGTGTCGTTTAAACAATAACCTCTGATAATAAGTTAGTCAGCCTCTTCAGTGACCGCATGGTCTAAGGTGCTACTCTTGTGAGGTGCTACTCTCGGCCGAATACGAGGAGATCGTGAGTCGATCTCGGTCGGGTGTGCTGAGAGTGGTTTTCCCTAAATGGTTTTCCTCTCTCCTTCCACGCAAGTATGGGTACACTTCTTTTTAAATTCAATTTTCCTAATTACTCACACATTATTGCAACTAGTACATAGAAGTATAACTCTAACGGGTAATAAGAAGTGGTGCTATATATATAAGTGAGAGTGTAAAACACATAGTAATATTACTATCGTATGCAGCTTATTTTCACCGGACTTCCCGTGTTCGAATCCTGACTGGTTTCATGTAAGCCTGGCTCATTCTCGATTATGCGTGTGTTAGCTATTCATGGGCACTAGATTCTATTTTATTGTATTCATGCACCGGGTAGTTACGTTTCCGACCAAAGTTTATGATAAGGTTATTGTTTATTTCAAATAAATATTACATTTATTAATTGAGATTTATATATATTATATATATATTTAGGGTTTAACAAACTAAGAAGATATATTGTATTTACAGTGTTTATGCTAAAAACGTAATTGTTGTGCAAGGCCGTTGCCAGCCAATAATTTCAGGGCACATCCCCCAATTGCCGGGGGCTATAAAAATTCTAAATGATAAACAGTTCTAGAAGACATCAGAATTGTTTTTTATGGCAACATAACTCCTTAACTGCTGAAGGCTAGGTCAAATTATAAATATTAAACACATCTAGAAGCTCTCTAAAGTTTTTTTTATGGTAGCATAGCCCCCTGACTGCCGGAGACTAGGAAACATCTATATATATTAAACACTTCCAGAAGCTCCCTGAAGTGCTTTTTATGGTATTATAACCCCTTAACTGCTAAAGGTTAAGTCAAATTCTAGATATAATACATCTCTAAAAGCTCTCTGAAATGCTTTTTATGATAACACAGGCCCCTAATTTGTACTACTACCTTAATGTTGATATTGTTCTGAGTCATAAATAAAGCCATATTTACTACGACCTTGTTGGTGTGCCTTTCACAAATCCATCCTTGTTGGATAAAAAAAATGCAAAATAGGGTTATACGGTGGGAGTGCAGGGGACGTGACAAAAGGTGAGTGTTTTTGCAGTTTTAAAGCCAAACTTATATTTTTTTGGCCAAAATAAACTAAATATTTCTTCAGTAGAACCATAGAGTTTAAATTTCTTCACATGGTGATATCAACCTTTCTTGAATACCTGTCACGATTAGATGAGAAACTTACTAAATGAAGATAGAGAGGTTGTCATTAAATTACAGGACACCCTTGACAGATATTTAAAAAAATACTGACCTTGCCTGGTTCCCCCTCCACTCAAGACTTAAGTCACCACCATACTGTTTGAGCGCGAAAAAAAAAAAAAGAAAAATATAGTGTTTTAATAGTTCGAATCATAGGGGTTTTTCCTCAATTGTTTCCCACTCTCTCTCTCCAAGCAAGTACAGGGATATTTAATTCAAGTTAAGTGTGTTACATGGGAGGGTGTTTTATGCGTTTAGAAATCCCGCATTTTTGAAGAAGTGGTTTTATATTTTTAAATATGGTTTTCACCAAAATATAGGTGAAAGCTATCAACAAGTCCCTATCTAGCTATAAAGTTTAAATTTTAAATTTGATTTAAAAAAATTCAACTACGCTTTACGCCAATAGTTGTATTTCTGAGATTAAAGTAAAACGATAGAGACCTAGAACTAGCAATCCTCTATCAAATGAATTCATGTTTTGATAGGGCTACAACAGAACAATTTGAAGCAAATGTGGGATTTTTTAAAAGGTTTTATATAAGTTACTAGATATTAAAAAAAAATTAAACTTAAGGTTTAAACTCTTTAACTGGTCAAAACTTATGCTTAAAGTTTGTTGAAAACTATTTAAAGAAATATCAAACCACCTCGTAAATAATCCAGAATTTCGAAACAGCTGCAACGCTTTCAGTGCTCCCCCATGTAACACCCTTAAACCTGTCTTATCCTTACCTAATTGTTTGAAAACTAAAATTACACTGTTTAATGTTTACGTTAATTATTTGAACTATTATATTTTTAAGAAAAATTGGATGGAGCTCCGCATGGACTTTCTCGCTCTGTTGTTTAAAAATGGAGATAGTTACTCAAAACTCGTAAATATGTATAACGAAATAATATACACTAGCAAACCCAAGCGTAAATTGTACTATACTTATGTAAAACATATTTGAGTCCCGGTTTTAAATTTTATTATTTTATTTTTAAATAATTAATGTCTTCATTTGTATGTTGGGACCAATAAAAAAGATCGATATTGGGTCCACAAGGGTCAACACTACGTATTAAAATGTCGATTTCCGATTAGAATTTTCGAGATTTTATTAGGTGTTGCACATTTTCAGGTCATCGCATTGCTATTAAATCCCTCATTTATAAATGTTGACTTTAAAATTTATAAATATTGTCTAGTGAGTCTAAAATGGAGATATATCATTGTTGTACAAACATTTCTCCTAAGAGGTTTAAGGAAAAATAACATAAACTTTTTGAGATACTTACATTTAATCACTTTATGGCATTCGGAAATTATTGCATTAAAACTTAAGTAGTATCTTTTTACAACTAAAGCTCACAAAATGGTATTAATATATTTGCCAATATCTCAGAAACGGTTGGTTTTATAAAAATATATTTCATATAAAAGTTTTTTATTTTTAACAGTACTACAATTTTGCAATGTTAAGTTATTTAGTATCTCAAATAGTTAGGGACATACAGAAATTTTAGCTTCTTTAAGGCACCCTAAAAGTCATTTTCATGGAAAAATGAAAATAGCCAGTTTATTTATAATCTTAATCAACGCCTAGATATGAATTTTAATCAAAATCGTTAGAGAAGATTTTGAGAAGATCGATTTTTTTCTTTTCAACCTTTATTAAACTACTCTTAATTTTAAGTTTAAACAGACACACAGACAGACGGCATTGCAAAGACCACTTTTTAGGGTTCGGGGGAGTCAAGAGACTTCAAGAATCATTAAAATCTTGAGTTCGAGTTTTTTGACGATAACAATTATCAACCTGTAAGATAGCGAGAAAGTAAAAATGATTATTTTATTTGTTTGTTGAATTTCTTTGGGTTTTTGTACTTTATTTTATCCAACATTTTATTTTTGAGTTGGAGATCCTTCACCTTCCTCTGAACTTGAATCACGTGATGGTACAAGGTTTACCCATATTTTGAGGTGCCTGAAAAGGGGTCGTGGGAGGGGAGTGGGGCATAGGTAAATATAACGTTTCCAATACACGACGTGTTAAATTGAATAACTTCCAATCATATGACATCACCCCTCTCTTACATCTTCATCTCCTACAAGACTTGAACTGGGCTATATTGAGTTATGCCGCTATACACAACTTGAACCGTAATTGGCCGAATAATATTTATCAGCGAACAATTTTGCCATCGAAAAATAGCTAGCAGAAGTTTGAAAGATTTCAGTTTGAATATTTACTTTACTATTTTGACTGAAAAAAAAATCACCTTGACCAACTATCCGTCATAGCTATCCACAATTATCTGCTTCGGTGGCCGCATGGTCTAAGGAAATATTCTCGCGGTAGACAAGACTGCCGATGATTAGGAGATCGAGGTTACAATCTCGGTCGGGTGTACTAATGGTGGTTTTTTCAAAATGGTTTTCCCCTCTCTCTCCATGTAATTGCGGTTAAACTTCCTTTAAATACAACCTTACTAGTCTCTAACACCTTAGCGTAATAATTATTATATAGGCGTAAAACCCGAACGGGTAGTAAGACGCAGTGCTAAAGTAAACTATACTCAATTAATTACACCAATGGGATAAGGATGAGCGAAGTAGATTTTAGTGGAAATGTATACATATTTGCATGGAGGTTGAATGAGAAACCATTTAGTAAAGATCACTCTTAGGCCTACTTTAATCACACGGTTGGGATTTGATCTCAGACCTCCACATCACCGGAAAACAAGATCATAGAGCATTACACCCTAGTCCACGTGTCCACCGATGCAGGTAAAACAAACCTCTATTTATATCATTAGTAATTAGATTCTACAATTTAAGTGGTCTTGCCTGCATTATTATATTGTTAAAGTCTTATTCCACACTTGTTTCAAAAGAATTATAATAGGGCGTGTTATTAACAAGAATATTGAATTCTGTATTTTATTTTAATTACATTAAGAATAACGGATCATCATTGAAACTCAATCAAGAAAAATTTAAATAATAAACCAATATAGACACTTTGAATCTTAAAATTTATATATGGAAGACAGTCCATCCAGTGTAGACTTTCTCACTCCATTGTTTAAAAATGGAGATATTTACTAAAAACTCGTAATGTATGTGAAACGAAATAATATACACTAGGAAACCCGAGCCAAAAATTGAGTTATACTTACGTTAAACTTCTTTGACCCCCGCGTTTAAATTTTATTATTTTATTTTTAAATAATAATTAAAGTCCTCACAAGTATATTTGGACAAAAAAAAGATGATCGATATTGAGTCCACAAGGGTCAATACCTCGTATTAAAATTTCGACTTCCGGTTAAAATTTCCGACATTTTATTAGGGGTTGCACATCTTAAGATTATCGCATTTTTATTAAATTCTCCATTTATAAATTTAGACCAACAAAAAAGTTAAATATTGAATATCGAGTATTAAATAATGGAGATAAATCATTGCTGTACAAATATTGCCCCTAAGACGTTAAATAAAAAAGAACAAACTTTTTGAGTGACTTATTTATATTTCAAATAAAAGTTTATTTTTATTTTTAGTAGTACCACATTTTTGCAATAATAAGTTATTTGGTATTTCAAAGAGTTGTGGAGAAATGGAAATTTACACTTCTGTAAAGTACCCTAAAATTCATTTTAATAAGAAAATGAAAATAGGCATTTTGTTTATAATCTTAATCAACGACTATATACGAATTATAATCAAAATCGTTAGAGCAGATTTTGAGAAATT
Source organism: Timema bartmani (assembly GCA_902151455.1). Classification (NCBI taxonomy): domain Eukaryota; kingdom Metazoa; phylum Arthropoda; class Insecta; order Phasmatodea; family Timematidae; genus Timema; species Timema bartmani. Next base: position 112,492 of record CABFWB010001539.1, read on the forward strand.
CAATTTTTTCCCTTTTCGTCCTATATTAAACTTTTCTTAATTTTAGAGTTAGACAGACACACAAACAGATGGCATTGCAAGAACCACTTTTTAGGGTTCGGGGGTCATGAAACATTGACATCCATCAATATTTCGGGTTAGATTTTTTTCACGGTCACAATACTTTACTTTTAGTTTTCAAAAAGTAAAAAAAATAAATATATATATATAAATATATATATATATATTTGCGTTTAGCTTGAAAGTTAATGGTTTTATAAAAATATGTTTCAAATAATATATTTGTACTATAAATATACCTACATATTTTCAATGATAAATAATTTAATATCTCAAACAGTTTCGGAGATATGATAAAAAATGAGAATTTACGCATCCCATCGGAGCCCTTAAAGTAATTTTGTTGAAAAAAATGAGAGTAGCCATTTTGTTTATAATATTGAACAATGATTATAAATGAATTTTAATCAAAATCGTTAGAGCTGATTTTGAGAAAATAGTTTTTTTTTCTTTTGCACTCTTCAGTAAACTACCCTTAATTTTAGTGTTGGATAGCCAATTACAAAAATTCCTTGAGGCAACCTTATGAAATCCCTAGAAACCAAGTTTTAGCCCGGTTGTTAAAATAGTTTAGGCTCTAGTCCGAGGTACAGACAGACAAACAGACAGAAATTCAAAAAACACTTTTTCGGACTCGGGAGGTCATAAAACGTCAAGATTCATCAAAATCTTGAGTTCGATTTTTTTGACAATCACAATACTTTCTCTACCTGTAAGATAGCGAGAAAGTAAAAATGGTACGACACAATCGTACAAACTTTTTCATATAATGGGGAATAAAACTTGATGAAAGTTATTTGTTAAAAATTAATTTTTTGATCTATCATTGAAAAATAACAGTGTATTCTTATTTATATTAAAAAAACTATTACCAGATACCCATTTTTAACTCAATTTTAAAGGCCATTTTCAAAATATCCCAAATTTTCTAAAATTTATTGTAAGTAAACTACCCTTAAAGTAACTTATTTTAAACAAACGAACAAACATTATTTACTATCATGTGAAATAGTCTCCAAATACCATTTATTTTGAATAACAGCTATTTAATCTATTTTTTCATAAAACAGTTATCAGGAAACTATTTTTTAAATAATACTTTTAAGAATAAAAAAAAAAATAGTAAGATTTTTTACAATGTAAAACACTTGACAGATACTCAATTTAACCAAATAACTAAAGCCATTTATAAAAATATTCAAATTAAAAATCAGTCAAACGTGAAGTTTCAACCCCAAAAACAAGCAAGTATAGGCCTTCAGTTTGGTTTATCATGTCAAACATTATTAGATATACATTTTAAACAGAATTGTTAGAGCAATGAAATATTTCGAATTTTCGAAAGCCACGCAATAATAAACTACCCTTAATTTGAGAGCTAGATTAAAAAAAATAAAAGTCCGGAAGTATTGCCCTGTAACATATAAATATCAAGTTTTCAAGATATTTGGCCAGGGACAGACAGACAGACAGACAGACAGACAGACATGGATACAGACCTAATTGTAAAATCCACTTTTTTGAGTTTTGACACACATAAAACGCAAAGATTCATCATAATCTAGGTGTTGGAAAATTTTCGATTACAATACTATCTCTTAATATGAGAAAGTAAAGAAAACTAACATTCGTACACCTCTACAAACAAGTAATTAACTAGATACGAATCTAAACCTAGTTTAAATATAAGGTTCTTGGTTTTTAAATCCCAATTCAGGTGTAGTTCTTAAAAATTATAAAGAACTCATCCTTTCGAAAGCTTAAATAAATGTTCATGAGTATACCTTCTCTTGGCAAATGAAGACAAATACTTAAATTATGTTTTGAGCTTATCCTTGTGCCCATGTTTTATTTAAGAGAAGGGCTTATTTTGTGTTCCCTTAGAGGTTTATTTTGCCATTGATAAGTGATTGAATGGATATCGTTTCCAAGTTTTAGCTTAACCTTTACCATCCTCCTTTATATTTCCTTTCAGTGGGGAAATCGTTGGTCATTACTTTGAAAATACTCAATTCTAAGGACTTCCACATAATATCGGAAAAGACATTACAAAAGTTTGAAGTTAAAAAAGAGAGCGGGAAATAAACTTTTCTTAAAAGAACTAATTAAAAAGTTTGTATCAGTCAATACTGTAGAAATTGAGGAAATGTGGGAGCCTTATTATTGAGTTTTCCTCCACCAAGTTATCCGGTGTTAGATAATGTCAATATTTTCACAGATGATGGCCAAGATATTATATTTTCCCTCTTAATAACGTGTAATTAAATTGAGTTGTCTCTTGAAGAACATATTTACGTTGCTTACTATCACAAATTCTGATAATGATTAATTATATTATTATAACTTGTAACTAACGCAAGGGTTTATTACTATCTAAGAGCGAACTTTAGTGAATTCCAAATTAACCACAATATTAAACATTTTAGCGCTTCATAACTACGTGATCCAATTTGGGTTTGATATGTTAATCCATTGACATTCCTCGAAGTCCTATTAAATTAGTGTTTAGGGTAGTTGGACCACATGTTTAGGGGTTTATGGTTCAATTCCGGATGGGTCTAGCAAGGATAATTAATGTTTCTCAATGGTTTCATCCTACCTTTTAATTAGAAATTGTCTAGGCCACTGATGAGAACAAAAGCAGCCTTTTATGAAGCTTAGTGCAACCTTTAAATTAAAACACACAATCACACCACACACATTCACATGTCATTCTGTGCATGTATATTAGTATGTCTATATGAACATGATGGAGATGACAAATAATTAAAAAATATAACAATTCTGATAGTAGTATTTATTATTACATTGATTAATTTTTTATAAATAATAAAAATAATAATTTTATTTCACACACAACTTCTTACTGTATCTCTTATAGATCCCCTTACATCGACGGACTCTACTCGCAGACGTTGAAGAAGCTTGTACTGAGAAAATTTAAAAGTGTCAGCAGTTTGGCATGATTATTGAGTTTAAACATTTAGGGAAAATTTTGTCTAGCAAAAAATATTATATTGGAAAAAAGAAAAATAATACAGTCAAGAAATGCATGCTATTATTCGGTCAGTAAGTTGTTGATATCTCGCCTGCTGGCAAGGAATGTAAAACTCAGAATATACAAAATATTGGTTTTACAGGTTTTTTACTCAGTGGTTGTGAAACGTCTTCTCTTACCTTAAATGATCAAAGCCAATTTAGGGTGTTTGAAAACAAGGTGATTAGGAAGATCTTTGATCCAAATGTAATGAAAATTAATGACCTTTCAAGTTCCTAACGCCATAGAGTCAGTACTAAGTAAGCACTTAAAATATATAGATGAGGAGAATTCAAGTAACAAGCTACAAATAACTAAAGTAATATAATTTCTTATAAAACTAAAATTATTATTATTACTAATTAATGTATTAATATTATTATATTGATATTATAGTTATTATTTTAATATTTTGAAAAACTATAGTACATTTGTATTATTATTATCAGGATTATTTATTATTATATTTATTATTAATAATATTACATTGTGTACACCTCATAATATGAAGATTTATTATTTTACATTAAATATCAGCCCCATACATTAATTACATTTGGTGATTAATATCGAGACTATTTCTGATCACCTGATATTTTCTTTGCTCACAATGTTTAACTGGTCGTAACCCCCCTCCCCCATTTTATTTTCTCTTCAGATTTGCGTGGATCTCAGGGCATCACCAAACTATGGTAGGGGGGTTAGGGCCCCATCAAGCCCCCCTGTTGATACGCTACTGGCAATCATAATAGTATGTTAACGATCGAAGATACTAACAGTCAGTAACCAACATCATGTGGTCATAGCTGAAGATACTAACAGTCAGTAACCAACATTATGTGGTCATAGCTGAAGATACTAACAGTCAGTAACCAACACCATGTGGTCATGGCTGAAGATACTAACAGTCAGTAACCAACATCATGTGGTCATGGCTGAAGATACTAACAGTCAGTAACCAACATCATGTGGTCATGGCTGAAGATACTAACAGTCTGTTATAAACATCATGTGGTCATGACTGAAGATACTAACAGTCAGTAACCAACATCATGTGGTCGTGGCTGAAGATACTAACAGTCTGTTATAAACATCATGTGGTCATGACTGAAGATACTAACAATCTGTATTCATAATTATCTGTCCATAACTAAACTTCTAGCATTATGTTACTGTCATCTTGAGGTTAGGATTGGGCACCTTAACCATCTGTTACTGCCATAATTAGCCATGATATGATATACTTAAGGTGCGGCAGAAGGGAGCGCAAGTAATTTAATAGTTTTTACATAACTGCATTTTTTTGATAAAAATAAATCAAATATTTATTCAGTAGCAACATATATTCTAGTTTTTGCACATGTTAATAGCAACTGAGCTTGAATATCTGTCAAGGGTGTCCTGGAATTTTGACAAAACTTTTTCTCTTTATTTAAAATGTTTTGACAAAATTCCAGGACACTCTTGACAGATATCCAAGATCTGTTGACATTAACATGTGCATAAAACTAAACACTATGTTGCTACTGGAGAAATATTTGATTTATTTTTGCCAACAAACTTTAATTCTATAAAAACTGTAGAAATACTTTCGCTCCCTTCGGCCGCACCTTAAACGTGAACACAGGGCAATGATTAGGCTCCTTAATCGTCTGTTACTGACATTATAGGGCCATATTTAGATACTCTTAACTGTCTGTTGCTGTCATTATAGGGCCATATTTAGATACTCTTAACCGTCTGTTACTGTAACTATAGGCCCATGTTTAGATACTCTTAACCGTCTGTTGCTGTCATTATAGGGCTAAATTTAGATAATCTTAACCGTCTGTTGCTGTCATTATAGGGCCATATTTAAATAATCTTAACCGTCTGTTGCTGTCATTATAAGGGCCATATTTAGATCCTCTTAACCGTCTGTTACTGTAATTATAGGCCCATGTTTAGATACTCTTAACCGTCTGTTGCTGTCATTATAGGGCGATATTTAGATAATCTTAACCGTCTGTTGCTGTCATTATAGGTCCATATTTAGATACTCTTAACCGTCTGTTGCTGTCATTATAGGGCCATGGGCTCCTTGAGTGCTGGAAACCATTTTCAGCCCGAGCGCTTGGATCTAGTCACACAGAGAGGAACAAGGTTTAATTACATTTACCCGCCATGTGTTTTAATTAATGGGTGTTTTAGAAAGCTTATTTTGTTCTAACTTTGGCACACAACTAGAACATACGCGAAGAACCTAGCGGATCTTTTGAATCACTCTGGAACACTTCTTCAAATATCGTTTAGCGAAATTAAAATAAGCAGATCTGATTACGTTTTATTCAAATATTATGACTTTCAGATACTACCGGTCCCGTGGTGTGGTGGTCAGTGGACCTGGCTACGAACCTAGGGGTCTCGGGCTTGACTCTCGACTGGTACCCTGGGTATTTTTCTTGAAAGCGAAACCAACCCAATGGTCATCAAGGTCTGGTAATTAGTCGGTGAGTTTCCACTGATTCCACACCCTCATACTCACTATCACCATCACCTCATCTCATCGGGACATGGAAAGAGCCTCTACTAAACGTACAGTTGCCCCATGGCTTCTTTGGTACTTACGGTCAGAAGTGACAGCTGCTAAACACATGTTTTTTGCAGATCATATGGTTCGGCGTAGGGATACATAATTTGGTCTGGTAGACTTTTCAAAGCCGTCAGCTGTCAGTCAGCACCAAAGAAGCCATGGGGCTATATGTGCGATTGGTACATTCGGGCATTCCCTGTACTATGGTACATATATATACATATATATATACATATATATACATATATATACATATATATACATATATATATACATATATACATATATATACACCAATCTCTCCCCACTTATTTAAGAACACGATGGCAAAAGCTAAGATACTCTTATTAAAAATACAAACATTATTAAAATATCTTAATGGGAAACCCTATGCAATGTTTATGAAGGGTGGGGAGTAAAAATTATATAAATATTAGAGTAATGTATAATGGTTTTGATTCAATTTTACTGAAATATATATTTTTAAACTTGTCTTGGTGAAAATTGTACTTAAATAATAACTATTTATATGCTTCTAAAGTTTAGTCCTTTCCTCTCTTTTAAATTTGCCAATTTGTATTTGTGTACCTGACTAAATTAAATGTTAATTTGGAATATATATTTTATAAAACCAATAGTTTCTAAGCTATGAACAAACATTTATATTTTCATGGAGTAGTTTGAAATAAAAAAATGATTGTTATGCTCTTTGGTGGACAGAAATGCTCCACTTTTCTCAATGTTTCTGTAACAGTGTATAGTTATTACATGAATGCTCTTTGTTGGAGTGTTTCTGCAAAAGTTTATTTCACAAATTTTTATGAGTTTTTATAAAGGTATATTTTAAAAATACACAAAGAAAGTATGACTGATGCACTTTACCATTTATTTCATTAAGTGAAAAGAATGTAAATCTCTGACAAGACTTAAGTTAGAGCAAAGTATGAATTAATATCCCCGAATTTTATTCAATACTTTCTTTATAAAACAAGTAATTTATATTTATTTCAGAAGAACTTTTCCATACAAAGTTAGTCCAGTGATGTACCAATTTCGGTGAGCACGTAGACAAAAAGTCAGGCTCAATTCTGATTTTCAGGTGGCGGGGAGTTTGGAGCTTTAGTGAGGGACTTGCTCTCTAGATGGTCCTTCCCCCTTTACACAAATGCGGGTTACATGTCCTCTAAATGGTATCTCCCTCATCCTTAGTATATTAGTTTGGTTAGAATGGATATGTCCCGAATTGATACCAAGACGTGAGGGGGGAAAAATTTCAGTGAATTAGTTTGAGAATATTAGCATAGAGGTTAGGAATAATGTGGTTTGTAATTTTATGTAAGGTGACATTTGATATATGAAGCTTTATTATTCATCAACCTTATTATTACTATAGTGATTATTGGTTTTAAAGCACTCTATTATTCTCTTTTAGGGCCTGGACTTTATAGGGATTAACATGCAGGGAGTGTGAAGTGATGTTATTAGGCTGTGTAGTAATCTGTGAGTCTGATTTAGCGGAGTAGCAATTTGTCGCTTAACGACATTGCTATCTTTATTTATAGGTTAGATATATATTAATATTTAATTGATCTTAATGTCTAATTATACCTGTCTTTTGGTTCCCTCCGAACAAAACTTATTTATTATGGTGGTGTACGCCTTGTTGGTCTGGTTTGACCTGTTGTGTTTCAAGTAGCTTTAACAGCTGGCTAGTGTGGTCAGGATGAACAGTTTGTTGTATTATGTTTAAACAAAGTTTACTAGCTTAAAGATATCCTACTAATCTGAGTTAGGCATTAGGTAATTGTCGCCTAACGACTCCTTGTAGTTCATTATTTTGTGTGCTGAGTCTAGCAACTACAAAGATGTCCTTTTGCAACTTGAGACACTCAGTCTCCCTTTTTACTGGAGGAACGTCAGCACCAAGAAACTAGGGGCTAGCTATTAGGTGTCATTCGAATGAGCTTTATAGTCTAAGTCAGTGATGGGCAAACTTTTCAGGGAGTGGGCTAAAAGAAAAACGCCAGGCGGGCTAACACAGTTTATTAAAAAGTTACAATGGTACATTTCACAAAACTATTGTACAATTAAGTCCTATTAATTATTAAATGGTTGTTATTATAATGATATCTAATTCTAATACAATGTAAGTTGTCTACGTTATTTAACAAATACTTAAATAAAATGGATGCCTACTTAACACTACTTGAATGAAGGAGTGTATGATAAGTAGAACTGTGATTGTTGTTATTATTATTATTATTTATCACCGCGTCTTACTACCCGTTCGGGTGATACGCTGATTGTTCTTCTAAAGGTTTTTCATAGTCTTGTTCCAGCTGGGACGATGCGACTCTCAGAAGTGAGGCCAAGTGACTATCTGTCAGGCTGTTTCTAACACTAATTTTTCGTAGTTTCATAGGAAACACTTGTTCATATATATTTGACGGTGAAAACATGCCGATAACCTTCTGGGCATGATATATCAAATTTGGGAACCTTGATTTCGATAAGGACTTGTAGAGCTCAAGTTTTGGGACGTTAAGAAACAATTTCTTCAATTGTGTGTTACATTGCAATTCAATTAATTCAAGCTGAATTTCGTGGATGGTGTGTGTATTATTTAATCTATGGACACTGGGCATTAAGCTATGAAATAGAAATAAAACAAACGAGATCGAATTGAATTTTTTCTTGTTTTCCTCGTTTTTTAACACTTTTTTTGATCGTAATTTAGAATCCTTTCGCGGGCCACATTGAACATATCCACGGGCCGCATCTGGTCTGCGGGCCGTACTTTGCACATCACTGGTCTAGGCCCTTAGTGTTTATAGTTTCATTTGTTGGTAACCACCGCTAACACTATTTCCTCTACGCATTCTATAATATTTATCATACTTCCCAAGCAAGAATATTAGATAATTACTATTACTTTTTAAACTAGAATCTCTCATTTTTAATTTAAAACTGTTCAATAAAATCGTGAATTTACAAACTTTTCAATATGGTTTTTGTATCTTATTTTGAAACTCATGTTTCCCTTATCTATCCACGGGAATGTTAACAATGGACGTAGTAACAATATTATTACTAACAATAAAACAATTTCAACCCTAATAACACCACACATACACATTTAAACTAAACTCGTATTTTGCCGTCTATTTCTCTAAACCTTTTAGTTAGCCAATTAAAGGGAATCGTTTCAAAGAGTTGGCGTGAAAATCAATACCTGAAATAATGGATTTTGTTACCCCCTCGAACTCGCTCAAAGTAGAGGTATTTCCAACTCCCATAACACGATGTTTTCACGTGGCTGTGAAACCACAAATTCTCCAAATCGGCTTAACATTATGGAAGTTGACGTGAGGCATTGTCAAGAGACAAGAGCCCACATCCCCAATACATCAAACCTATTCCAAATGGAACGGAAAGCAGAATTACCGTTTTTCAATGTAGTCAGAGTCAAAATGAATGCTATTTAGCTAATAGAATAGGTAGGTTATTTCAGAGTCTAGCTGTGTAAGTGTGTACGACAATGATTGGCTGACTCGCTAACAGCTATAAACAAATGGGGGGAAGGGGTATGTTATCAAAGGGGGTGTGAGAGCTCGTCCATCACATCATTTCAATCAACGTCCCAGTTCTGCCATTACTGGGCAGAACAAAGGGCAGGATAAAATACTGTGCCACCATATGGTGTTATTAGTGGCCTAGATCACACAGAATTAACTATAAATAACTCCTTAACTTAGAGTGAAAAATTTCACCTCCAAGCTCATAAGTATTTGGACCATCATCATCAACTGTTTCCAACCTGCGGCCAGGTCAGTTTGGTAAAATGCCTCCATCTTCCTCTATCATTCGACCATTCTTCCTCCTTTAATTGCTTCCAATCTTCTCCTTTCACTTGAACACTTTCTATTATCTGCTCCTCTACATTTCTTTCTTGACTCACTTGTGGTCTTTTTCCTAATTCACTTCCATAATTTTACTTAGACCAAATTTTCTAAAATATGGACACATTATTTCAAGTTCCCTTGACAGAGTGGTGTCTGTAACTAAGTGCCTAAACGCTCTAGACCACAGCAGAAAGACCAAAATAGCAGAACACATTATACAAGTAAACACATCTACACTCTAAAGCAGGCATGTCCACCCCGCACCCCACGGGACACTTGCGACCTACGAGTACGTAATGTGCAGACCACCAGTTAAAATACTTCAAACTGCAGAAACAAAAAACAATTAGTTTATTGGAGCTGACATAAATGCTCGCTTACATCCCTTTAGTTTCTAGAATCGTACATATATTCTATTTTTTTTTTATCACTCGGTTTTACTATCCTTTGGAGCTATACGCTTGTGTGCTATTTACGCCAATGGTTTTAAGAATGAGGAAGGTTATATTTATAGGAAGTGTATCAGCATCAGCGTGGAGCGAGAGTGGAAAACAATTTAGGAAAAACCACCCTTGGTACACCTGATCGAGATTCGAACCTCGATCTCCCAGTCATAGGCAGTCCAAAATAAAAATTGTTTGAATAATTTTGATTGAATTGATTAGGTTAGAAGATCTTGCGATAAAAATCTAAGTAAATAAAGTGTTACTATTATTGAAAATTAGTAGTTTCCAGAGTAGCACACTTATACACCAATTTTCTTATGAATGGACATATCTAACAGCCTAAAGACTGGCCTCTTGGTCTAGTAGTTAGCGCCCCTGGCTAACTCATCCGGAGGTCCCGGGCTCGAATCCTAGTGGTACCATAGGGATTTTTCTCGAGAGAGGAATTGTTCCTATGTTTACTATGGTCATGTTATTTAGACTTAAGTTAGGTCTAAGATTTCCCCTCACACTACAGTTTCATAAATCTTACCATCACGTAATGTGTAGATAGCCTCCTAGGTATACCCTGGCAAACGGTCTGTTCCCACGCAGCGGCTAAAAGTCTACATTCATGGTGACCTAATTAGATACAACATCTTAAGGGAAAATATGCCAGATGCTAAAAGAAGGAAAAACAGCTTGAAATGTTACTAGACCTACTTCACGTATTCATACGTCCAGTCCTGTGATATGTATTTTCCACGTTTGATGTTTACACATCTTTTTTTTTTAGCACCGTGTCTTACTACCAGTTGGGTTTTAAGAATTTGGAAGGCTATGTTTGGAGGAAGTGTACCCGCATTTGCACGAATAAAGAGAGTGGAAAACCATTTTGGTAAAAACTCAGTACATCTGAACGAGATTTGAACCTCAATCTCCCCGTCACCGGGATTCTAGTCTACTGCGAGAGTAGCGCGTTAGACCATGTGGTCACGGAAGCCGGTCATGGTATATTAAAGTCTTTAGTGACTATTTAATTCGTATCTAATGAACTAACTTTTTTTAAGTTGTCACTCGACTAGTTGAGAGAGGTTGGGTGGAGACAAGCACATACACATATAGTGCGAAGATTCATTTCCTACCAATTGTTTCAAGTGCTTAGCACGCGCTAAGGAAAAAGATAATTCTAAATAGCATTTTTCTTTTTGAGAGCGAAATAAAAAAAAATCTTACACCTCGATTAAATGCTTGGTTGGTTATGAACATTTTTCTACTATAAAATATAGTCTACATTTCCCAAAAACGAGTTTATTTCCTCTCAACACGGTGGAATAGAAATAAGACTACCCCCTTTAATATCCTCATCCCAACCGTCACTTGTTTTGGCGCTCATGGACTAAAGCCCCTGAATAGTGGTTCTGCGCATGATTAGAGAAACCCACCATTTTCAGGCTGACAGAGCCATCGTCATAAATCTAAAGGGAAACGTTCCCAAGCCGTGGAACAATGCAGAACAATGCGTAACAAAACACAATCGCTCCCAATTACTATCACTGGCAACGATTACTGGGAAAACGTGGTCCACACACATCCTCGACTACCTCCTAGCCACATCCATCAACCATGGCATGGATCAACCTTCAGTACCACATCTACCAGTCATGCCATAGACCACCCCTTACCTACCTCCCAGCCACACCTACCAGCCATACCATATATATCACCCCTTGCTACCACCCAAACACATCTAACAGTCATAGCATGGATCAACCCTTGCACCCTCCCAAAACACATTTACCAGACTACTCATGGATCAACCCTTGCACCCTTCAAAAACACATCTACCAGACTACTCATGAATCAGCCCTTGCCCCCCTCAAAACCACATAAACCAGACTACTCATGAATCAACCCTTGCATCCCTCTCAAAACACATATAACAGACTACTCATGGATCAACCCTTGCATCCCTTATGACACACACCTCCTCTAAGGGGGTGTCATGATTGAAAGAACAAATTACAAGGCATATAATACTTTATTTAACATATAATATGTTACATACAAATGAAGTTACCCTTTGATGGGTGTCATGGTGAATTCTCTGAGTATATAACATTATACAAAAACATGGTGCAAGTAGTATATAAAGCAAGCTACAAATAACAATTAATTAGGCTCATCATAAATAGCCCTTTTAAGTTAATACTAATACTAGCACTCAAACATCAGGCTGTCCGATTCTCTGGGTTAATGCCTATATTAATGGAGCCTTATGAGGTGATATTAGAAAGCTTATAATTAACTTAATCAGACTGTCAACATTGAATAGTGAATTCCTACAAACAGGGGAACTAGGAATCTAACTGAGATCAAAAGGTTTTAAATTGGCAGTCCCTGAACAGCAATAGGTTAACTTTGATGTTATTAAACTTAATGCTCATAATTAGCAAACTCGTAAGTGTATAGCTAGAATAAGTCAGTACATCATCCAATTAATTCCCATGTAAACTCATATAGCTCTATTTCACCAATGTATACCTGATAGGCTACCAGGCGACAGCCTTAATATTGGTTCTTGCCCATATGAGCTCGTCTATCAACTGCAAGAACGTCAAGGCCGAGGGTAGGGGCAACTAACAATATCCCATACATTAGGGATTATTAAGTCCCAATTAGGACTGCACTGACTAAACAATAACTTCACAGAGATTCCCCCTATCAACACTTGATAGAAAGTTATACACTAGAACGCTGCCGCATTGTTTCTAAGTATCTTAAGGAACCCGTCTAAGTGGTTTTAAATACTAACATTTACAAGTGCCTTGAGAGACCTTTCTTGAACACTTTTGGCAAAAAAGTTAAATTGGGAGTGTTCATTAACAAGGAGAACACGAGACAATTGACTCAGGCAAAGGCCTGATTAGGCCATGAACACCTAATAGCTAGCCCCTAGTTTCTTGGTGCTGACGTTCCCCTGATAAAAAGGGAGACTGAGTGTCTCAAGTTGCCAAAGGACAGCTTTGTAGTTGCTAGACTCAGCACACAAAATGATGAGCTACAAGGAGTCGTTAGGCGACAATTACCTAATGCCTAACTCAGATTAGTAGGATATCTTTAAGCTAGTAAACTGTGTTTACACCTAATACAACAAACTGTTCATCCTGACCACACTAGCCAGCTGTTAAAGCTACTTGAAACACAACAGGTCAAACCAGACCAACAAGGCGTACACTACCATAATAAATAAGTTTTGTTTGGAGGGAACCAAATGACCCGCAGTTAAGCTACAGGTATAATTAGACATTAAGAGCAACTAAATATTAATATATATCTAACCTAGAAATAAATATAGCAATGTCGTTAAGCGACAGATTGCTACTCCGCCAAATCAGACTCACAGATTACTAAACAGTAGAGCTAAGCCAAGTTCTTGGCCTAGGTGAACAAGTAACTGTCAGAAAGTGACTTTTAGATAATACCCTAAAATCCCTAATGGGATTATGACACATGTACACAAATTAACGGACCATCTCTCTAAGTTTAGTAGTCAGACCACGAAGTTCCCTGGTTTTTTATCCTCCACGTGGCGGGGTACTTCCTGGCGCTGATCCTGGCCACGGCTGAGTCCGACGCCATTGCGTCCTGTGTAGTATATACCTCTTGTAGATGGTTGTTAGCAAATAAAAAAGTTTTAATATGCATTTCAGGGTACTGAGCCTATTTTAGGCGATACATCATATTAAATAGGTTCCCCGATTGACACCTGACTAGGAAATAAATAAAAGGGGAATCGACCAATCATGCCACAAAGCAACAGCGCTCGGAGAGGTGGATACATGAAGTAAGTCTCGACGCATGCGCGGAGAACAGGTGATGAGAGAGCCAAACTTGAAATAATTTATTTAAATATTTCTCCGGGAGTTACCATTCCAGTAGAGTTAAATGTGGCCTATCAACAACGATCAAACATAACAATGACAGCATCGGCCTGGCCATGGTTTGTCAAAACCCATCTACTGTTCTTGCAGACTCGATATTTTCTTCGTTGGAGGTTGAGATCATTGAGTGTGTGGGCTAATTCATATTAGTCCGGCACACTTAAAAAACATATATATAGTGGCCTACTCATGAATCAACCCTTGCACCCCTCTCAAAACACATACACCGGACTACTCGTAGCTTAACCATTCCCTCAAAAAATAAATGGTACGGCACACCGCACAGACTTTTTCTCTCTTTCTATAAACTCGTAAGATTTCTGAACGGAATAATGTACATTGTATCATCACCACTCCACATAAGAACAAGCATAAAATAATATACAATGATATATAATCAATGAGAAAAGAGGCGCATCTTTGTCCACCTAAGAACATTTCAAACAGTTTAATGTCTTCCACAAGGGTCAA
>CABFWB010001539.1:131761-154379 GCA_902151455.1 Timema bartmani
TACAGACAGACAGACAGACAGACGGAAATTCAAAAACCACTTTTTCGGATTCAGGGAGTCATGAAACGTCAAAATTCATCAAAATCTCGAGTTCGATTTTTTTGACGATCACCATACTTTCTCTACCTGTAAGATAGAGAGAAAGTAAAAAGGATTTACACACCAATAGCGTCTCATCTGTAATCACTACTTTTTAGATTGGCATATTTAGTATGTACTTTTTAAGCATACACATTATATCCGCACAGAACTTACAAACTAACATATTTGTCACATCTTAACTAACTATGACCTGCTTCGGTGGCCGCATGGTCTAGGGCACTACTCTCGTAATAAACTAGTTGATGGGGAGATCGTGGTTCGATCCTGGTCAGGTGTATTGAGTTTCTCTTAAATATCTTCCCACCCTCTCTCCACGCAAATACAGGTACATCTCGTCTAAATTCAAACGTACACATCCCTAATCCATTAGCATAATTAATATATAAGTGAATAACCCTAATTGATATAAGGATTATGTTTTTTTTAATTCTTTTAGCACCACTTTTTACTAGCCGTTCGGATTATACGCTCAAGTATTAATTAAGATAACGAATTAGGAAGGTTGAATTGAGAGGGAAGTGAACCCTCATTTGCGTGAAGGGAGAATGGAAAACCTTTTAGGGAAAACCACCCCCAGTTCACCCGACCGAGATTCGAACCTCGATCCCTCCGTCCTCAGCAGACAAGCTCAACATGAAACTAGTGCGTTAGCTAACTACGCCACATAGGCGGGTAACAAATTATGCTAATGTGTAAGGTATGAAGCAGCTTTAGGAGAAGTGGCCCTGCATTTGCGTAGAAGGAGCGTGGAAAAAAACTTGAGAATATAAACACACTGAGTATATGTATAAAAGCAACGTTATACAATTAAGTATTTATGAAAGGCGAAGTTTATGGGATTAAAGACTATAACTACGTAAATCAGCCGTAACTAAATCATATTGAGATGGATTAAAACTTGACACATCTACACGAGAATAGAACCCTTGACCTTTGGCCAAGAGCGTCAATGCTCTACCACTGAGCTATACAGAGATCGTCCCGTTCTAAGGGCCAGTTTCATAGTCAGATTTAGTACGCCTCAAATGCGGCGCTATTCTAAATACAGGACGACACCTACCTAGACCAAAATGGAATGGGCCAGTTTCGCATATGAAACTGACCCATTCCATTCAATTTCAGGTAGGTGACTTCTTGTATTTAGTATAACGCCGCACTTGAGGCGTACTAAATCTGACTATGAAACTAGCCCTTTGGTTCATTCTTCACTCATATTTTAAGGCAGATTCTGTGATGGACGTGTGAATATCATCGGTTACCAAGAACTATAATTGATGCCTAGAGATGAAAACTTTCTGCAGTGGCGGCTTGCAGTGGAGGGGTTAAATTGTAGAGTTTGCACCCAGAGCCTATTATACTTCGAAATATAGTGTGTTAAAGATGAGAGGGCTATGATAAGGGGTGAGGGGGCATGAGGGTGGGGAAGGGGAGGGGTAGATAGGAAGAACACTGGATAGGGGGTGGGAGGGACTAATGTCGGGCCAACCTTAAAATTATTTTAGTTAACTTATTGATTATAAAAAATTGAAGTATGATTTGTGAACATAACGGGTCTACAAAGGTTCACATTCATTTGTTTTCTTACTACTTTTTTAGCACCACGTCTTACTAACCGTTCAGGTTATACGCCTTTGTACTAATTACGCTAATTTATTAAGGATGAGGAAGGTTGCATCTAGAGGAATTGCACCCGTGAGAGTGGAAAACTATTTAGGAAAAACTGCCCTCAGTACGCCCGACCAGGATCGAACACCGATCTCCATGTCATCGGCAGTCTAGTCCATTGCGAGAGTAGCGCGTTTGACCATGAGGCCACCGAAGCTCGTTTGATGTTGTTTCTGGTGTTAACGCGCTCAGGAGAAACTAATCTCAAGTATAAACGTTGACATTTGGGATATCTACATCTCGATAACATTATAGTTCCATTTAATCAGTTGAAATTATCTTACAGGAATAATAATTACAAGTTTACCATTTTGGAATTTTTTTTGTCTCACATCACTATTGATATCAAAGCCATCGGCGACTCGGTTGTGACTTTATACCTCAGTAGAGCCGATCGTGATAATAACCCA
The DNA here is from genome assembly GCA_902151455.1 of Timema bartmani. Taxonomy (NCBI): domain Eukaryota; kingdom Metazoa; phylum Arthropoda; class Insecta; order Phasmatodea; family Timematidae; genus Timema; species Timema bartmani. The sequence goes on from CABFWB010001539.1 coordinate 133,939, forward strand.
GTTCTCCCCGTCATTGGAAGTTCAGTCTATTGCGAGAGTGACGTCATAGATCATTCTATCCCCGAAGTGGTTTACAAACTATCTGAGCCTATTAATCTTATACTTAGATACCATAAATTGTGGTAATAATAAATATTGAATTCCGTTTGATAAAATGTTGGATCTCAGTGCAAAAATACGGTAAATAAAATATTTTAAATGCCTTTTGTCAAAAGCCGTAGATTATGCGGTTCAAACACTTCTTTTACAAACTGTCTTGTTTTTATTTTTAGAAGGAAGTAAATTTCCTGGACTGAGGGATTGTTAGAAAACTAAGAGAAAATGGTGTTAGCACAGTCGGTACATTTTTACAATTTCAGGCAACAAAAGGAAGAATAAAAATTTCTTTTACTGTAATGAAATTTCTTTGTATAATTCTTTTGTTTTTATTACTGTTAACCCACTTAGGTTGCCGAATGGTCTAAGGCATAACTCTGGCAATAGATTGGACATCAGATGATGGGGAGATCAGGAATCAAGTCCCGGTCGGGTGTACTGAGAGTGATTTTAATTCAAAGGTTTTTTACTCTTCTTCCACGCAAATTCGGGTACACTCTCTAAATTCAACCTTTCTCATCCATATGCGTATAATCCGAAAGTGTTGTTAGACGCGGCGAAAAAATAAAAAAATCTCTTATTTATTTAAAAAAAACTCTAATTGAACTAAATTAATTTTAGTAATAAAAAATATCACCAGACACCAATAGCATAACATTGAGAACTTCGTGGGACACCTAGGGAATTTCACGGCACATTGGTGTGCCCCAACACACTTTATGAGAACCACCACCCTAAACCATTCGACCACTGACTGAAGCGGGTAAAATCACTTAACGTGAGGGTTCTGGATGTCTTCAGTTCATGGCAGCGTTGTGCTAGTCGGTCTTCTTGAACGAAGCCGTGGTATGTAGATAGGTAATCTTGTTACGGTGGTGAATGTTAGGTACTAATCTATTATTTACTCTAGCGAAAAGCTTGATTCACACATTCGCCAAAAATAGAGAATAGAATCTTCTTGAGTGGCGAAGCAGCTGACACACTGTATTTTGACCCATGATGAATTACAACACAAACTTAAACAGCTAATTATCAACTTATTTTATTTTCTCACTGATACACATCAATTTTAGATCGTTCTCCAGATGGATGTTTTCAAATTATAGCACCGTTTCGTGACACCAGGCACACAATCCATTATATTGGCACAAACACTCTTCATTAACGGGTTATTTAAAGTCTCCTAGCAACGGCCAACAAAGCTGTCTGCTTGCGTTCTTCTGGTGGGACAACGCATGCGTTGTCAAATGTGCATGCACAATGAATTGAGATGGTTGAGTTTGAAATTCGATTGGCTCTCCCAAGCCAAAAATCTCAGTCAGGGTGTAGAGAAGTAGAGGAGAGTTGAATTTTAGCAGAACAGCTCGCGCCGATGAGGCAGAAATCTTGTGATTGGCTAAGGGCTCGTCATGTGACCCCGTTTCTGTTCTGCGCTTGTTTTTCGGTGAATGTGGGAATCCAGTTTAATGCGTTTACTTCCCTCGTGGGCTACCCTCAGCACGCGGTAGCTATGCTGATTTTACACGAGGCCAGTTGATCTGCTGGTTCGACTGACGCCAGTGACCGGCTTCGTGTGAACAGCACTGGCCTGATTTTTCGGGCAGGTTGCGATTGGACTGGTCAGGTCGACTAAAGGGACCCATACTCTTTCAAGATTGTTGGAAGTTTTAACCAGTTCCATTATTTGCATAAGAACAAAAACGCACGTGACAAAAAATTACGTGAAATTGTGCTTGAAAATAAAATTGAAGGTTTTGGCTTATTCGATGTAAAAACAAAAATTAAAACATTACGACTGCATATAATGGGGAGCTAGGGAAACTGAATAAAACTGAAAGTTTAGGTGTGGTCAGATAATATTTATGGGCCTGGTTTGGAATGGTTCAAATTGATATTTGCACTCTCAAAGGCCCTAAAACCGGCCTTTGTGTAGACTGGCCACTGAAAATTTACTGGTCAGTAAACTGACACTTCAGTCAAACCTGCCCATTAAGAGCGTTCATTATAGCAAGCCCAACTCAACTCCCGTCTCGCATCTGCGTTTGTGTCTGTGCGCGCGAGATATGGAAAATGAAAAGAGTTACGATAGGCCAGAAATGTGCAGTGCATTCGTATTTGAATGATTACTAGAAATTTTTCGTGGTTACGGTAGGGGGACAAAATAACAAAGTATTTTGTTAATAACTACAGGTAGAGGCATTTTGCATTGCAACAAGTGATTGAGAAATGTATGGCAGTAAGAAAGAAAGTTTACTGTGGATTTGTGGATCCGAAGAAAGCGTACGATCGGATGAATAGGAGTAAGTTATGGAGTGTTCTTAGAGAATATGGTGTGAATGCATGGTTATTAAATGCAATAAATGCATTGTATGATGGAAGTAAAGCATGCGTTAAGGTATATGAACTTTTAAGCGAATGGTTTGACATTGAACAGGGTGTTAGACAAGGTTGTTTAATGTTTTCATGGATAAGTGTAAGAGGGATGCTTGTGAGGACGCGGTTAGTGTACAATTGGACAATATGAATGTGAGAGTGCTGTTATATGCAGATGATGGCTGAGAAGGAAAGTGACTTGCAGAATGCATTAAATCGTTTGAGTGTGGTGACAGACAGAATGGATCTTCATATAAATGTCTACAAAACTAAGGTATTGGTTTTTGATAAGGACGGATCAGGGAATGATTGTCAACCTAGTATAAATGGTAAACTGATAGAACAAGCAAATTATATTTCTGAATATGAGGAGAACGTTTAGTTAAGATGGAAGGATATATGGTGAAATCGACGGAAGGATGAGTGGTGAATAGCTGAATGTATGTGGGACAGTATAAAATGTGTCAATGCCAACATTTTTGTATGGATGTGAAGCGTGATTTGGTCAGGAAAAACACAATAGCAAGGCGAATGCAGTTGAAATGAGATAGCTAATAAATGCACGTGAAAAAACTCATATGGACTGAGTCAGTAATGAATGGGTGCTGAAGTAGTGTTGTTTGAAAGGGAATCCAATAGGTCAATGTGAAATAAGTGTCTTACGGTGGCTTTGGCATATTGAGAGGATGAGTATGGATCGAGTGACGAAACAAATATATGAATGTAAAGTGTATGGATCAAAAGGAAGAGGTAGGCCATGTATGATGTGGCTAAATGTTGTAGATGAATAAGTGAAAAAGAAAAACATTAAGAGTTAATAAAATAGCATGTATGACTCGATGTATGGATGTTGTTAAAGCCAAGGAAGTATGCAAGGACTGGGAAGTGTGGAGAGTATGTATGTACGTATGTATGTATGTATGTATGTATGTATGTATGTATGTATGTATGTATGTATGTATGTATGTATGTATGTATGTATGTATGTATGTATGTATGTATGTATGTATGTACGTATGTATGTATGTATGTATGTATGTATGTATGTATGTATGTATGTATGTATGTATGTATGTATGTATGTATGTATGTATGTATGTATGTATGTATGTATGTATGTACGTATGTATGTATGTATGTATGTATGTATGTACGTATGTATGTACGTATGTATGTATGTATGTATGTATGTACGTATGTACGTATGTATGGCCTTTTCAATGCAGTTTTTATCCAAATATAATTTGACATTTCAACAATGTTCAGTATAAGGAACTTATATTACTTCTTTATCTCCATTAATGTTCAACCAGAAATGACCCACGTGCAATAGTGTTGGTGTAAATTTACGATTTCTAGTCGACTGTATCAAAGAATTGATTGGCATATGATGCACGCTCTTAATGTTAACACTGAAATATTGGGAGTGTAGGTGACCCAAACAAAGTTAACTGTAATATGTCTAAATGTCTGGTTCAAGAGAAATAGTATTGAGGGTGTTATGCTTATACCCGACTTCTGTCTACTACTACATGCAGCCCAACACTGACACTGCCATTTTGTTAGCGGCCAAATTGCAACTACGTGGACTGATTTGAAAACGGTTTGGTTCAGAGTATAGGGTCATAGGAGCAGGGGTATGGCGGGGGGCCGGTGGGGATGGGAAAACAACGATGGGCGTGGAAGCGCTCTAGGGCCGATGGACATGACACGACTCCCAGAACCCCCCTCTACCACAAAAAAAAAAAAAAAAGAAAAAGTAGCTTTCCCTTATTCACACTTTNGATATTTCTTACTTTTGATTGAACTGGGATCTATAGATTGAAATATTCTTCATACTTTCTAGCTTTTGTTTCAGTCTTAATTGAAGTAATGTTTCGCAAAATTAAGTATTGCATTATAGCTGAACGTCTGGGTGGCAGATTCTCGTTTACCGGGGTGGCTCCCTTAAGAATCTCACCACATTCCTGCCTGCTTTGGAAATCACCAAATATAAAAATAGTATGGACTATTTATTCCTCAATCAAATGTCACCTTTATAAAAGTTTCACCACGCAGTGAATAAAAAAGGCTGATGTAAATTTCTACATTTTTCACATTTCCATTCAGAACTTACAAGCATTCACGAAACAGTTTTATTCTTTACTTAAAGTGAAACACCTTTTCATTTTGCTTTAGTATTTCTTTCTCTCTTTTCATTGGACTATAAAATCTAACATGGTGTGGAATTTATCATTCATATGGAGATGCATTTTCTTACTTCTCTTCCTTCCTTCCCAGTATTCTGATTCGCTGAGAAAAATATGTTCCAGACGGGTGTGAAGAATATGAACTATAGCTCCTGTCTCAACATCCTCATTTACAATCATTTCGTATTTTCGCCTTCAACACACAAGAATAACTTATATATGTATACATATATAGATTATTCAAAATAATATTTTCCATAAAATTACTGTACTAGAACTAAAATTAGGCAAACACAATATTTGACATTACGTTAGATTATATTATTTTACCTCTGAAATGGACCATTGAAACACTACGCCTCGATGGATGACATACCAAACACTTATAAGAGAATTTGGTAAAAAAAAGTCAGATGGGTCAGAAAGTATTCTTCACGTTGTACGAAACTATGGGGAGGGGGAAGGAGTGAAGGTCATGGGTAGGGGTGGGTAGCATGATGTGGGATATAAGGGGCAAGAGTTTACTCTCAGGCAGTATTTGTCTCACTTGAATCTAATGCTTGAGAAACCAGAGTAAAATTTATAGGTAAATATATTTTAATTTTGAGACTAAGTAAGGATACCTTTAGAGTTAACATATATAAATAGATATGTATTCATATACATATATGTGTATATATTATATATATGTATTCATTTTAGTTTTAACCCTGCATATTATAGTCTAATATTATTGGTTAGTAATAATTGTATTTGTCATGTCGGTGCATTAGTGGTTTGAGCCAACTTAAGCCCACCCCTCTCACATTTTTTAAATGGCTAATATTGTAAGAAGTCGTATATTTCTTCTGTCGAATAGATCAAAATGCAAAACATATATGTTTCTATCTTGATGTATCCTAATTGGTCATGGATTATAAGACTTCCTGCGCAAACAATTTTAATACCTTTATTGTTTCTATGCATTCAATTTATTTTTGAAAATTCAATCAGTCAGTGAATAAAATAAATTATATGGCTTACCGTCCAGACTTTCTCTCTCTTTTATCTTATTATATGCATTTAATAAAAACTTGTTAGACATGTGAAATTAAATAATATACATTGTTGCAGAACAGCCCACCAAGGAATATAAAGGAAATAGAATATACCGTTACAGAAACATTGAGAAAAGAGGAACATCTCTGTCCTCCAAAGAGCTTACAACCAATTTTTGTTTTCAAAGAACTCCGTAAAAGTATATGTATATTTGGTTATAGCTTAAAAACTATTGGTTATATAAAAATATATTTCAAATAAAATATTTTTATTTTTAATAGTTTACAACTTTACATTCAAGAGCTATTTCGTATCCCAAATAGTTGCGGATAAATGGTCAAAATTGGAATTTCCGCCTATGTAAGGTACACTAAAAGTCATTTCCATGGGAAAATGATAGTTGACATTTTGTTTGTAACGTTTCCTGGATACAAAATTTAATCAAAATCGTTAAAATGAATTTAGATAAAATTGATTTTATCTTTGTTTGTCCATTTGTAATCCCAAAAACTCTTTGGAGGGAGGGGGTTGGGGGAGTGTGACCTTATAAAAACTCTAGATATCAAGATCTAGCTCAATCAGTAAGCTATTTTCTGCTCTAGGCCGAGATACAAACAGACAAATTGACGGCATTGTGAAAACAACTTTTTCTTTTCCAGGGGGTATTGAAATGTTAACATTCATCAAAACCTCAAATTTGATTTTTTTTGACAGTCATAATATTTCTCCGAGGGGTCTAGAGAAAGTAAAAATCATAGAAACGTTTGCCTCAAATAGAAATGTATGTACTAAATGAGATAAAAACAACCCTTAGAAAATAATGCCGGAAACCAAATGACATTCTCTAAACTCTAGCAAGATACAAGAGTTGGTCCGTTACATGTTGCCAGTATTCATCATCCTGGGGCCTGTTTCATAAAATTACAAGTCTACAATTTTACAAGAGAATTCACTTGAAACATGAGAGAATTATGTTTTATAAAGCTACAATTAGGGCTGGGAAGATGCTGATTGCCGGTAAGCGTTCACTGGTACGCATCGCATGCATTGGATTTTAATCTGCCTCACGGAATCCCATCGGCATTGCCGATGTCCAATGCTTAAGATGCGTATCAGTGGATGCAGTAGACTAAATAAATCCGATTCGTGCGATGTGGACCAGTGGACCCGTAACTTTAATGTCTGATCATTGGTCGATTATGGCCCAATCGGTTAAAGTATATGCTTGGCGCTTTGAATACGATTATTTACGCCGATCATTTGGACTGTGTAGGTGAGAAGTCATAAAATGGTGCATCATCAGTTTTAAGCTGGGTAGCTGACAACATGGTCCTTTGTGCTATTACTTGGTGGTAGGGATGGCAATACATATAGGGGAAAAAAGAAGGGAGTGGGAGTTTTACTGTTTTAAAGGACAGTATGTGGTGACTCACTTGGACGCTTGCAAGGGAGACAAAGTGCAATTAGAAATATATTATATTGCTCAAGGGTGGATTTCAATGTCAACAATTTGTGTGCAACAGACAAGAGAAAGAGAAATTGTGAAAGAATAAGAGGGTATATCTGAAGCCTAGTTAATATTGTAACACAACATGTTGGCCAACACGATCCCAACAATTGTGTTACAATATAAACGCATTCCCAACTTGTTGACATTCCCAACATAGCCAAACAATTTGTGTTGGGTTGTGTAGTATCATTTGTTGGAGATAATAAACGACCAACCCAACGTGTTGGCTGATTTGGGAGGTTCTGCGCATGTGCTTGAGAGTCGAGTAAGTCTCTAGCCTTGGCAACTCACGTGTTTTGTGGGAATACCTAAGGCTCCCATATATCGCAGAATTGTAGCAAATTTTTCTCTCGGAGTCACAACAATTTTCCTTTCCATTTTACCACGTAAATGAGGTTACCGAAGTGTAACTAAGCATTTAAAGTCCACATATGACGTGGGTTCAAAGCTATCAAATCCACTTTGCAAATGTAGGTTATTAATTATCACCATGTACGTACCTTCAATTTGACGTTTAGCAAAAAAACAAACAACTTCAAAAACCACACGGTTTCTTACGTTTTGTTTTTTTCTGCAAGAGTACATTTCCTGTCAGCACAATAAATGAAGAACGGCAAGTAATACGATGTTATCCATGGCTAGAAATGAGTAGACTGATTAAAAACTAGCGGAGGACCCATGATGTTGGTCCAAAAAGTTGGCGACATTAAACGCAGCTTACTTTTCCTCATGTGTTGTCTCCCAACATGTTGGCTCCAACTTGTTGTTACATAATAAATAAGGCTTGAGGTTTGTCAGTATAAAAAAAAGTCAACACAGGATTATGACTATCTATTTAACTGCTCAGATAAATTTTCACCAATATTAATTATTATATAAATATTAACTAATAAAAAAATTATGCCCTTATATATTTATTTTGTCATTTATCTCTATTGTTTGGATTAAGTGTATTATTTAAATATATAAAAAATTATAAAATGCTTACCTACTCTTCACGGAAAAGATGAAAACAAATTAATAGAATCTTAGCCTTTGAATAACTTTGTGCTAGTTTTAAAATAATTAATGTAAATGATCGATTATTTATGCTCACATCTGAGCATTTTAAATTTATATCAACGTGGTCTAAAGGCTTACCTAACTTTAGCTTGCTCCTCCCCCTTTTTCAAATAGTTGCCATGGCATATTTAAGTTTTTTACTATGCCTATTGGTGACTTGGTGGTCTATGGGTAAGGTGTCAGACTTCTGTGCTGGGGGTCCGGGGTTCAATCCTCGGTCCTGGCACAGATTTATCTGATTTCCAAACCCATCCTTCATCTTTGACAAGACGTGTATTAGTCACAATTTGTGAATGCGTGGAGTGCCAGGCCTCCACCGTGGTTCGGATTCCACGTTAAACTGTAGGTCCTCCATTTCATCTCACAACCACCCTACCATTACACATTAGCGTAAGTGCGTATAACCCGAACGGTTAGTAAGACGCGGTGCCAATAATAATAATAATAATAATAATAATTCTATGCCTATTTTGTATGTTTAATATTTCGCTAAGAATTTAATGAACAAAAAATTTGTGTGAATTCAAAATATATGTTTGTTGTTTTGTATACTACTTTTATAATATAGTAAAGAAAATAAACCAAACGCTCGGCACCGGAGATTGGCAAGATCAGTAACACATTATATGAATCGGCCTAATTTGCAAAAAGCTGATCGGCCAAGCCCTTGCTACAAGTTAACATTTGTAATTACAAGAGAAATTTTACAATTTACAACTTTTTAAAAGTAGGTTTATAGTTTGTTTTCATAAATTTACATATAACACATAACCACTTGTAAGCCAAGGGGTATTCTCTGCAAGTCTTGACACGTAGGTAAAATACTTTGCAAGTGCAATTTTAATGGATTATTTTTCATGATTATTCCAGTATGCGTCTATAAGGACGTTGCCTACCTGTGACGTCACGACAGGTCAAGATGAGATTTACCATGTTAGTTAATTTGTGTTTTATTCGGCAAGTTTGAAAGGTATAACGTTGAAATAAAAACATTTAATTCTTAAATAATTCAAAAATTAGTCTAAAAATGTCACCAAATTATCATTTTTTTATCTTTGAGTAGTTTTTTTGTGAAAGTATTTTTTATCAATTATCTACAACTTAGGCTATTTGGATTAGTTACTCAAATGGCTTGTAGGAGGAGTCCTCCCGACAGGATGTAGATTAAAACAGTCCGTGGAAGAATTTATCTATCTATAATAAGAAACCAGAAAAAGGTAATTTAAAAGGCAAGTCAATGTTTTCAAGGCGTAAATAGTATATTGATTGTATAAACTCGTCAGAAGAAGAGGGGAAAGATTATTAGCAGATAAATGAAAATACCTCGCCGGGTGAACCGCTCATTTTCTTAGCTCTTTTTATATTTCTTACATGGGTGTCTATTATGAAAGCGATTAAATGATTAGGTCCGTCAAGTGAGGACGCAACCCACTTCGCAAAATAGCTTCAAAATCCCCAAGAAGGCAACGTCGTTAATGAAGAGATAACATGTGTAAACATTTGAAGTAATATGACTAAGTATGATGTCTATATTTTTATGATGAGGGTGTAGACGGCTGATCATTGTGGTTAGAAGATGACTACGTATGAACAGTGTTGAATGAGCTAATTTAAACATGAGAAACTATTACAAGATATGGGTGATTATTTTTGTATAAATAAATCAGCAAATGCCTTAGTTCAGGAAAACATACATTACCTAGTGCCCTACTGTAACGCTTAGCCTTAAAAACAAAGAAACAATTTTTAATGTTCTTCATTTCATAATTTATGTTGTTTCTTAACTCTAATTTAGGAAGCTCCAAATAAAATATATTTATGTCCAATTTCTTGAAATAACTGATTTTTTTAAAAATATTTAACTACAGTTGTCACACAATAATTTTAAAATGGTGTTTGTACTTTTGACGGCTGTAACATTTATGATTAAATTGGATATATTAATATTTCACTTCACTGACTTCAGTATTTTCTTCAAGTACACAAAAATTTACAAGTAAAAATATTTTCTCTATGAAATATTTTATATTTACAATTGTAAAACATTCACTTGTAGCTTGTAAATTATAAATTGCAGACTTGTAGTTTTAGGAAACACGCCCCTGATGGAAATTAAATATGGGTGTGTATATTTTGAGAGAATATATGGTCCCTGGAGTCAACACAGAGTGGATCTATATTGCACCACCCTCCCTCCTGTTCCCTCCCCTCACCCATGACCTATCCACCCTCCATCCTGTCACATGAAGATTTCAGTGCACAAAGCAAAGGCTTGCTTGCTGCTGTTGACATGTTTGGATGTGGATGTGCTTCAGAGCCATCGAGGCTATGAGGAGGACGAGGCTATGAGGGGAAGTGATGAAGAGGGGGTTAGAAGGGGTGTAAACACACTCGGGGTACATGTTAATTAACGCCATCTCGTTCACAACCCTATTCGTATATGGCGGGCAAAACGCTTCTAACTTTATAATGTTTGAATAGTGATGTAACTTTTTGTTACGTAGTGGATTTAGGATGGATTTGAAAACTATCGTTATTAATATTTGAGAGTGGCCAATTAAGTATATTTATTATATAAATATTACATTAGCCAAACATAAATACACCCTCTTTACTTGTCGAATGGTCTTAAACTTGATTCTAACTTTCTCCTAAAATAGAAAGAATCTGCTTGAGTAGCGCAGCAATTAACACGCTGTATGTTGACCCATGTTGTAGTGCAACGCTAACTTAAAACAGCAGATTATCAACATATTTTATTTTCTAGTGAATAGACATATAGATTTTAGATCATTGTGATGATAGATGTTTTCAAACTATAACGCTGTGTCGTGGCACAATCCAACATAACGATATACATGCTTTCCATTAACGGGTTATTTCAAATCACCTCATAAAAGCCAACCAAGCTGTCATATGCACACGTACACTGACTTGAGATGGTTGGTTTTGAGATTTGATTGGTTCTCCTGTGCCGAACATCTCAAACAGAGCGGACGAAGTAGAGATGAGTTGAACTTCAGCAGAACAGCTCACGACGATAATGTGGAAATCTTGTTATTGGCTCAGAGCTCATCCAAGTGACCACTTTTCTGTTCTGCTTTGGTTTTTCGGCGAACGTATGAATCCACAATAAGGTAGAGGTTCCCAAACTTTTTAGATTTAAGGAGATATTGAACCAGAAAAAATACATGCTGTAGCCGTCATTAAATGTTTTACACTTATATTAAAACCTCTAATTTTATTCTTAAATCAACAACATGAAGTTTGGTTTGATTTGATTTCTATACATCTGGAGTTGGGCATATACTCAACCCTTTGGCTGGTTAGTGCTGCATACACCATCTCATGTATTAGGGAGTTCAGAAAGTGTGGTGGTTACTCTTTGTCTTCCACACTGAATATCTATGAACGAGAACGAAAGAATCTACAAATTTTGCCGGGGAAAGGTGTTTTTACATACGTACCAAGGATCTTTTATGTGTCACAATAAACACGGGACTAAAGGATTTATTTTCCCCTCAGAAGGGTGTTTGTGCTATGGATTCTTATCGCTAAAGAAAAATCCATTGGCCTCACCTGGGTTTGAACCTACAAGCATTGGATCCTGAATCAAACACTTTACCCTAAAACCACCGGATGTAAAAAATATTCAATAACCTCAGTTAAATTTTACACGTATCAAACAAACGGAAAACGTCACATGTTTTGGCTGCGCCTTTGGCAAATATCCTTTATTCAGATTTGAATAAATTGGCAATCCTAATTACTGATGCTATTTTAAAGTGTGAAAAACATATAAAGAAAGTTCATCCCATAGATTATGTTTATGTTAGAATGTAAATTTAATATGCGTGTCTTGTCAACACTATTTACTTATTATATATAAAGATAAATCTTAAATAAATAAACACATGTAGATCTCTATTCTGAAATGCAAGCGAGTCTAAAGCAAGCACATATTAGATTTAAATATTAAATAAATGTTAACGTATGTAACTAAATGTAAATACCTTCTAAAAACAAAGTTCAAAGCATTTCTAATATGCAGCCTTTGTTAAAATCGACTATGGTTATACTATTAATAGAATCAACTTACTAATAATACGAATTTGAATCTTGTTAGGATTCGTATTTGATTCGAAATTTCAAAATTTAATGTTTGAAATAGTTTATTAGATTCAAAATTTCAAATCCAAATAAAGTCCAGGCTCCGACTAGGTGAAATTTAATTAAAAATTCCAATCAAAATCTTTAAAAAATTTAACGTTTTAAAGAAGTTTTATATATATATATNNNNATATATACAACTTGTATCCAAAACATTGCATCAAACTTTGGCAGGCTAGTCCTTGGGTGAAAATAGAATAATTCACATCAGCAGCCTAGGGTCCATCTTGAATAATAAGGGCGGTATACACCCCTAAAGATAGAGCTAAAAACGACTGTTGTGTGAAATATTATGAAAACTGCTTAGGGTATTGCAACTAATATTTGTATACTACTTATTGAAACCTTGATCATTAATAAATTAAAGGTGCTGTTACCGTTACCCACCTCCATTATGTAAAAAAGGGGGGGCTGTAAGACTTTTTTCTGCAATAAAATATGTAAGAGTAAGTATTGCCAATTTTGACTTGTGATTACAAAAGATGGAGTAATAATTTACAAAAAAGGTGTCTTGGAGAAACTGTCTATCTTTCCCCGTTTCCGAGATAATAACACAAGTTTGAGCTCAGAGACAAATGTATCAAACACAGCTAGCAACACAGCTATACTGGCTCCCTACCTGGTAGGAATTAACACTTGTCTTTGAAATCACACATGCATGATTATTTCGGAAATGGGGAAAGCTAGACAGTTTCTTCAAGACACCTTTTTTTGTTAATTTTTACTCCATGTTTTGTAATCTTAAGTCAAAATCGGTAATATTTCCTCTGACATATTTTATTGCAGAAAAAAGTCTTACAACCCCTCCTTTATACATAATGGGGGTGGGTAACGGTAACAGCACATTTAATTTATTAATGATCAAGGTTTCAATAAGTAGTATACAAATATTCGTTGCAATACCCTAAGTTTTTTTCATAATATTTGCCTCAACAGTCGTTTTTAGCTCTATCTTTAGGGGTGTATACTGCCCTTATTATTCAAGATGGAACCTAGGTTGCTGATGTGAATTATTCTACTTTCACCCAAAGAATAGCCTGCCAAAGTTTGATGCAATGTTTTAGATACACGTTGTATATACACCCATAATTTATTTGACTTGACTAAAGAAACTCGTAATTTACGTAATATTTCAAATCTAATCATTATTTGGACACGGTTTATTGACCTTTTTCTAATAGAACTTAATTTTTTTTTAAATACATTATTTAGATTAATATTTTATTTGATGCTGATAAAATTTAATTATAAAAATATATGATTCAAAACATTTGAGTTAAAAATGTAGTGGTAACATTTTCGTTATGAAATATTCGATTTGGATTCAATTCAAATTTTTCTAATTATAAAATATTCAATTAGAACGATTTTTTTAATTTTAAAATAATCTATTCGGATTAGAATATAGTTATCAAAGCTTTGAATTCGATTTGAAAGTGAAAATCTTGGATTCGTACAGTCTTACTCATAATATAAATAAACATAACTATATTATTATTATATTTCAAAATATAAATTACGCACAACTTTAAATGATTTACAAAACTATTTAGCATCCAAGAAAGTTTTTTCAAATAGTTTGTCCAAACCTAGTTTCGAATCTGCCTGAATGAAATCCATTCAACAGGTGTGACCTCTAACGAACCTTCCCAAAGGTAAACATCGCCCTCATTAGTTATTCCCCTGGCCCTATGCACTAAGTCGAAAACCCTTCAAGTTGTCGATGAAGTTAACCCCACACAATATCCTCATTTGCCCCTCCTTGGTTCATTTAGGGCATTTAACATTATCATCCCCAGACAAAGTGACTTGTTTAAGGGCGCTAGAATAGGGGATAAGAGAATCATTAGCGCCAGAAACCAAGTGACTTTATACTTTTACTGGATAGAGGTGTATGGAAGTAGGAGAACCAACGGGGGAGGAGAAAAACATAATTAATTATACAATTTGTGTTGTGAACCCCCAATTAAACTACATAATTGGACTCACAAAGATCCATTTTATTCTACTAAACCAGTTACATTTCCGGGTCTTTAGCTCTTAATGAACAACCGAAATATGTGAATTTTTGAACTTTTCAGAGTGGAAAATTTAAACTTTTAAGCTATGTTTACAATTCTATAAATGCCATAAAAAGTAGTTTTGTGTTTATTCCAGTATACACCAGAACCGTGAACTGTTTAATATTTATGCCAATAGCTAACACAAGCACAACATCTGATTGGCAATATATTCGCTAGGAAGCCCCCTTAATTCATAGGAAGCCCCTTAATTCATCCTCCAACAAATATTTTAGCGCTCCTAATAATTTCTATAACTTTACTTATTGAGTGAAAATGTATTGACAACGCATTAGTTAGAAAAATGATGAGATTTCTAATCAAATCAACTTGTGCCTGGTTTGTTTTATTAGAGGGTAGACTATAAAACTGGAATCAAAACATTAGTAATGAATTGCATAGGTCTTGATTCTCCAACTTATCAAAAATTATAATTATTAAAACACATTTTAACAGACGATATAATATGTATTGAAGAATCTCTCTATTTATACGAATTCATTCTTAATAATACTAATTTAATGTGAGTAAACTAATTTAAAGTGTGTAATAAAAAACTATAATATATATGATAAAAATAATTCAACATTTAAGGTCATTATTTAAATTTTAACTGTATCTATTCAAGTGTTTAGCAAGTGTTTTATTCCACCTATAAAAATCTAGAATTGTGAGAATATTAAACAAATAAAAATCATTTAAAATACATATTCAATTATAGGTTATTTCGATGTATAATAATTTAGCTCAATTTATCAATTAAAAAGATTTATGTTAATATACACTCCGTTTACCCTGAAAAGTCTTATACGGTTTGATTCCACTATGCTGCAGGTTATAAAATAGCCCCATAGTGTTTTAAGTCAAGGTAAGCCTGCTTTCTACCTTTCAGGGTAAACGAAGTGTACCTGAAGAACTAGCATGATACTAGCCACCGGTCATGATAAGAGAGGATTGTGTCGAAGAAGGGTACACGCTCAGTAGTTGACAAATGAAAGCACCATAAAAACCCTGGAACCAGGGACAACAGCAATTTATATCCTTGTTGCCACCGAGAATATCGTACAACCAGAATCGGAGGAACACCACCCACGTGGAAGGAAGACGCCACCACATCCGAACAACAAGGAATTCAAGAGCAGTCAACCCTACCTTCTGTGCCAACCTAAAGACGATCCTCCAGAAGATCAGCTAGATATCCCTGCCGGGCTATTATGACCATTTGACGCAAAGCTAATTGCTATCGTTAGGTAACTTCCCTCTCGAGGGAAAGCTACACCCATTATAATCATTGCTGAAGGAATTATTGGTCTTATGGAGAAAAGATTTATCTTCGTTCTTTCTCGGTTAACTGTTGCCAAATCTCCTCGCTCTCAGTTATGTCTGAAGGTGGTGTGCTGGGGTAAGAAGGACCTACTGGCAACCTCAACTAGTCAGCGTTGCAAAATTTGTCTTATATTTGAGGGTAGATTGACCACACAAAAACGAGAGAATGACAACGCCGTTTTCCAATGGTAACCATGCATCTCCGTCGGTAATTATATCCGGTATAGCATTTGTGTTATTATAACCACCACACTCTGTATCGTCCATTAGTTTTAGCATCGACTTTGCTTATCGCTTCAACGCAAAGAATAAAATTGGTTTGCGTCAAGAGCTGGCAAAACGTCCAAAGAAGATTACCTTTTAAGAAGTAAGATTTTTTTTTTCAAGAATGATGCTATTCATGAATGAAAGTTCTTCATATATTTTAATTTTCCAAACAACTGATCACAATATTTGCAAGACAGATTTACTCTAGCCTTATTTAAAGAATCTCTTCCATCTTTTGTTTTCCTCCTGTATTAAATGGAAAAATAATATACTAGGCCTATATTTTTCAATACACTCACAACATATTTTAGCCAAAAATTATAATAAAACATGTGGCTGCAAGATAAAATATAGTACGTTAGCTAAATCTCACGCGGGAAAATGAACTAGTATGAGAAGTCGCCCAATAAAGAAACAATGTTTTTGCAATATGTATGCTATACGACCTAATGCTTTATTCTTAATATATGTGAGTTACAAAACCACTCATATTGGAACAAGTGTATCATATCCCATTATTTACTTAATCTATTTATAAGTAATATCTATCTATACTCGACAGTTTATTGCCACACTTACAGAAGAAAGCCATATATCCCTAACTGGAGCTAGTCTATCCAGTCCACCTCACTACACCCTATCCCTATCTTGAGCTAGTTATATTCAATCCACCTCATTACACCCTAACCCTATCTTGAGCTAGGTCTATCCAGCCCACCTCATTAAACACTATCCCTATCCTTAGCCATTTCTATCCAGTCCACCTCATTACAGATTATCCCTATCTTGATATAGTTTTATCATTGCACTCTATCTCTTTAAGCTCCATTCTAATATTATCCTTTCAGCTCCATATAGGTCTCCCCAATAGTTTATTCCCATTTTGTTTGCCAGTCAGTACCTTGAACCAGATTCTAGTTTTTTTTATTCACGCTTCATGTCCAGCCCACCGTAATCTATGAGACTTAATTTTCCTAACAATGTATTGTTATGAGTACAAGTTATGTAATACATCATTGTGTGACCTCCTGCACTCCCAAGTATCCTCACCCCTTTTTTGGACCAAGCATTTTCCTTAGCACCTTGTTTTCAAACACCCTACTTCGTTTTTTTTTTCATTTGAGGTAAGATAGCACGTTTCACACACATATCACTAGAAGCCAAATATATATCCGTTTAAAAAAGTGTCTTTTCTCAAAATCCACTAGGATTGATTCAAATTTAACACATTTCAAGTTTAGTAGCTGGTCAACTAAAACATACACATTTGTAGCCTGCCAAACGAACATCTGATACTCTCTAAGCCTAACGGATATATATATATTTATTTACGTGTCTCTTAGTATCCGTTCTGGCTATATTTATATTTTGATTACGCTATTTAAATAGGCATGTGGAATGCAGAATTCTCCAGCATTTAAGTGAAGGAAGAGTGAGTAACAGTTTAAGTAAAAGCACCCTGACTAGACCCGACCGGAATTCTATCCCTGATCACCCCTTCAAGGGCAGTCAAGTCTAACGCGAGAATTACGCCTTAGACCATTCGATCACAGATGCGGGTATCAAAAAGGAGATTTATCCCACTACATACAAATTTTAAATGGACACTATTGCTAAGCTCTACTTTAGGAGTTGTGCTAGGTGTTATATTGAGGGGTGTTATATGTTAGAAGCTGATGACATTCAACAAAGTTGATTACTTATTAGAGTTGATAATGAAGCCTCTCTATAACCTGTGCCTTCGTTAAAAGCCTACGTGCTTCCTAAGTATTATTTATGGATGGTACACCAGGACAGCAAGAATTGATCATTAACCACAAGGAGACGTATGCGAACAATCCAGCTTAGTCTATGTAGATAGCATGAGGACGGGAATACAGCCCAACGTGATTTTACTGGATGCAGCCTGACTTACGTGACCTTGATTAGTGACGTAACGTTGGCTATCGTGGGGTGAGAAAGCAGACTATTTAAGATGACTTTAAGCCTAGCAAGCACTAGGAAACATTTCCCCGGAAACATTGTTTGCCAACATGTTGCCCTTGTTTCAGAAACATTTGGCCAACTGTTCCCCAACTGTTTAACTGTTTCCCAACAGTTGCCCAACATTTGGGCAACATTTTTTCTTCTTGCCTTTGTGTTTACCGTGATTCATTTCAAATGGGCTACAAGAAACAATGTTGGCCAACATTTCCGAAAACAAGCAACGTGGGCCGGTCTGGCTCTGCTATTCACACCGAGGGCCGTATGCAAGAACTTGACTAAGTGGATGCTTTGTTGACACTAGCGTGGGTTTAATTGCGTCATCATAGATTAAAAGGTGGAGCGATAGTGTGCTCGGGACCACACTATCGGTGCACTAAGAATTCATCATACGTGCTTGCATACCAACCCGAGTACATCAGTTATTGATATCTCCTTTTGTCATGTCGTGGTCAGCCGAAAACCTCTGGAACTGATTGAAATATTTCATACAATTACACTTTTGTGGGATGTGACAATTGAGGACTGTAAAAGTTGCGTAAAAAACAGGATTTTTTAGTAAAATAAGTGGACAGTTTTCAGTTAGTATAAATGAACACCAACTCGCCACCGTTTTCTTCTTATCTGTCTTCTTGAACAGCTCATAACTATACTCCATTCACGGTAGGAATTACTCTCTGAAAGGTTTTTTTTTCCTACCAATATCCTACTATATATAATAGATATCTGGTAGGGAAAAGGGCCTTTGAGAAAACAATTCCTACGCTGAACAGACTTTATATAAAAAGCACATGCCATAGTAGCATCATCCTTGGCAGACATCTTTCACTCAACTGAACTCTGTTTGGGAAAAAATATTTCATCATTGTAGTCTGGACGCGAAACAATGTTTCTTTAATGTCTGCCAATAATCTGTTTCTCATGTTGGCCAACAGTTGGGAAACAATTGGCCAACAATGCTTCCAATTGCGTACTAAGCTTAATGAACAGTCTATATGATGCGGCCTAGCACACATGACCCAAATTAGTGTAACGTTTGAAACCGTGGAGTGAGAAAGCAGACTATTTATGACAACTATCGAGCATACGATTGGATGCAGCCTGACATACATTACCTTAATTAGTTGCGAAATGCTGGATCTATAAACAAGTTGAAATGTATTGTTAGTGTCATGAAAGGTGTATTTAATTCAATATCAAAGCGCGTTATTTCTATAAAATGGCTATGCATAGTTATTATTAATGATTAGGGTCCCGCCTTCTGATACTTGACGTATTTACAATGAACTATGATACATTACAAACATAATTAAACTAAAATGTAGCTCATAAAACACACCTGGTTAGTGAAAGTAGGTTTCAGGAGGCAGATCTTTCCCTCGTAGGTCCAGAATTCAAGTCAATATCCTCATACAGTCAAACAAACGGGTGGAATATGACACAGTAGGGTCACAGGGATGGACATTCTAACTAGCAGGGCTATTATGATCTCAACGCAATACGTTTTAGCTATCGTGAGAGTTGGAAGCTAGATAGCCTTTGCTTAAAAATAGCTTAAAATAAAGATACGGTGTAATGGACGGGACAGAACCAGCTAAAGATAAGGATAGGCAATTAACTTTTTAAGTGTGGCAATGAACCTTCAAGGCCCTAGTGCCATAAAATAGGTAATTAATGAAGTGATATATCTGACGATGAGACGAAGATCTAAATTTGGGGATAGATTAAAAATAAGAGACAACTTTTCAGGATAAAATTCATCAACAAGCATTTCTCTTTCCACTTTTCTTACAGCTATCTCAAAAAAACAAACAAAAAAAAATCGATTGAACTAGCTGAATCTTAAGTATTAACTCTAAGATATCTATATGTAAGTTGTATATGGGAGATATGATATATTTCCAAATTGAACGTTTATTGGAAAAAGGTCACATGTCCTTAAAGTTAAATTTTACAGGAGAGAAAAAAAAACCCAAGTAACTAATTCCGGATTAAGATTACGTCCAAACCAAAATTCCCCAATCAAAAGCACATGAAAATACATGTTTATAAATTAAAATAAAGTCAAAATGTAAAACCAGTTTTATATAAAAAAATGGACATGTGTCCTTTCAATAATAAATAGGACATTATTGATAAATCTTAAGTGTTTCTTGATATTTAACTTATTTTTACAACAATGCAACGTAAATATTCGTAGGAAAATCCATTACAATAAGTTGATCAATAGAATATTAATAAAAAAATGGGCGTTTATTAACAAATTTGTTAGGCAACATTAAACACCGAAATCCAGAATAAGATTATGATTCTTCTTAAATAATCACATTGAAACTTAAATACACAGTAATTTTGCACTTGACGTTA